>CABFOV010005282.1:33288-43955 GCA_902141375.1 Timema poppense
AATTAGGGGTTTAATTTCCTGACCAAGAAATTTGTTAATTTAAAATTTTAGCTTCATAACATTCCCCCCCCCCCCCCCCCTCTTGGAGTTTCAATAAACACTGATCATTTACCTTGGCATGCACTGAGGAAAAGGTTTCCATCTTTAGAGTAAGACCCACAAAAAGCTTTGCTGCGGTAATTTTCTACCATTTCTACCCCGTCGGGTAGATAAAAGTTGGAAATCTTGCAGCAGTCAGCACGAGAAAACCTGCATTTACCATTCATGCCTCGCTGCAAAAGAACAAATAGTGATACACAGGCTGACCAAATAAAGTGATGCAAGATGTTTTCCTGGTTATTTCACCACATTTTGTCAACTACCTGCAAGTGATTATAATTATAGCTTTTTACTGAAGATTGGCCAAATCAAATATTTCTCAAATTAAAATCTTAGAAACTTTTTTCAAATCTCTAACTAAAATTAAAATCATTGAAATGTAAACATATATAGGTTTAGTTAAATTTAAAATATTTTTTAAAAAAAAGTTGTGCTTGGTGCCACTGACAAATGCTACTTGTCATACAACAACAAATAGAACACTTTTTTTAGTAAATTAGTGAAGGTAGTAACATTTTGTATGCTACCTTGTGATTATTTTTACTCTCTCAACTAACCAATTCATTTGACCAATCTTAAAATTATATGAATTCAATGTATTCATAATTGTATTTGAGGGATTAGAGTATATAACATCTCTAGTTTTTTTAACTAACATGTCCGACCCTAAGGTTATTTTTTATTTATTTTAGGTATTTTAAATGCACTTTCTAAACTAAATGATTTATTCAGCACATGAAAATTTCTATAAGCAAAAGCAAAATGGCCTACCAATTTTGCCGGAAAAGTACTCTCACTTACCTTACAGGGTTATTTTACATGCAACAATCAACATGAGAGTGAGTGACTTTACTTCTTCTCCGAAGGAAGATGTGTTATGGATTTTTTATCACTCAAGAAAAATCTGTCAATCTGTCAACCTCGGTTATGTTTGAGCCCAAAAACATCAAGTCCTGACGTTTTCATTCAAACCTGATTCTAACTCGGCCACACCTGATTATTAATGAAATATCTTTTTAGGGGAAAGGTTTGTTTATAATAAACGCATCACATTAGTGATTAAAGGGACTAGAAAAGCCACAGTTATAGCTCACACTCACTGAAGATTCAAACCTTTGACAGTTGTCAAGGCATCACTCTCATGTTTTGTTGACAAAGAGATTGGGGTTTGAATCCCTGGCAAGTAGGTGGGTTTCCCACTCTACCTCCAAGTGAATGGTGGTACATTTCCTCTAAAATTCTACCAACCCCATTCCTATCCCACTAGTGTAGTGAATGTATGCATGCGTATAAGCAGAGCGGGGTGAACTCACCTCTCTGGCACTGATCATGGCAGACAGAGATGTCGGCTGGTCGTGGCCATCTTGCTCCATCAGCCCACATGCCTGCCTCGTCAACAGACTCACCTCACTCCTCTGCAAGTACAAGACACAACACACTCCCTTTTACACTGTCCGCCTACTTGTTGGTTGTTTAAATCTTACATATATCACAGACAACAGAACTTACCAACTCCATTCTAAAACAAACACAACACCCAGTCAGCAGGGAATTAAATTCACACTCTAGAAAAATATCCCCAATTTGTTAAAACATTAATTATTTTTGGTAATGCTGGGAATCAAACCCGAGACCTTTAATTCAGTAAGTAAGCACGCCACTAAGCTAAGGTGTTGGAATGAACAAATATAATGTATAAGATAACTTATTATAAGCACACAGTAAGGATATGATGTGACACAAGTGTTGCCAACATTTATAGAGCATTCACAAGAATCACGTAAGAATATCAAGTTGTTATTTAGCTTTCTGCAACAGTGAATGGTAAATTTAATCATTCACACCTTATTGGTTAAGCATTATTTTAAATAATGTATCATTCCTTAGTGTCCAGGTTTTATCAAGCCCCATGAAGCCTACATGATTGTATCACAGGTGGGGAGTGAACATCCAACCCCCGGCCTCACAGTAGAGATAGCTTGTGCTGACTAAACAAATCCTGCTTGTCATAGAAAGTGTCCACAGTAAACACTTGTCAACCTACATCAAGGATCTTCGTGTTCGGTTTCCTGACAACTCTCGGAGGGCTGGCCGCCGCAACAAACTCATCGTTGTCGCTGTCAAGGTCTTGTTCGGCCGATATTATGTGAACCTGACCACTGCAAAATAACAAAAAGACATATAATTCACAGGGATTGCAACAACTTAATACAATGTAGACTATCCTCGCCTAGGTGTCTAAGGTAGGGAACAAGAGCTAAGCCCCATTTAGAGAGTCTGTAAGCTCTGCATCCTTACAGTCCTTAGAAATATAAATCTTGTCTACACTGTCAGTTTCCATAATCACGTAACCAGGCCAATCAATAAGGTGGTCATCCAATTAAACTTTCCGAAAGAAAATTTTCTATAACTAGGCTTACATAGGTGCAAGCAGATGTAGTCTAATCTGTGAAGCAGCCAATATTCCAGCTGAACAATTATTAACATAAGTAATAACACAACATAGGTCAATTTTGATAAAACATCCTGGATATGCTACATTTGAAAGATAGGTTAAGTAGGCCCTACAGTCACAAATAATATATTTAAAACATGAGATAGTTAGTTTAATTGCTATGATAATGCCATTGGTGCTTTCATTTCGATCTACGCAAACGCTTACTTTGCTGTGATTGGTAGCCCTTCACGGTCCATATTGACTAGTCCCTAGAAAGTTAAGAGTCAAGTCAACTTCTATAGAGGAATAAGGACTAAGTAGACAGTGCAATCTGTTTATGAGGAGTCGATCTCTTAAGGAGTACTAAGCACCTTAAGGATATGGAGTCTGTATATGGAGCTTTAACATTAAAATGGTATTTGGTGCAATAAAGCTAAGTTTATGTGTTTGTAATATTTAAGGTTGATATAATGTGTTTGGTATGAAAGGGGAGGGGTGGGGAGCAGGAAATTAATTGTAATTGCACCAGTATTTGCTTTGAATGGATTTAAAGTCGTTTTGTTTACCAAAATCAGAATCTCCTCAAACTCCCACCATCCAGGTCAGACACTAACAATATTGGTAGGTGTCTCCAAACTGAACTGTTGTAATATTCAAAAAATAAGTTACATTCAAAGTTAATCCATTCACTTTATAGTCGAGAGGTAATCTTCAAGTACCTAATTTCCTTTGATACATCCCATTATTATTCTTAACTCTTCAAACATGAAGTTTTGAACTTATTTATTTAGGCTAATAGGTCTACATTGGTCTTGTGAAAGATTATAAAAGTAGGCCTATAATTGTAAACTTTATAAAGTCAAGAGTTACAAATATTTTTAAAAAAACACACCTTCTAATGAGATATTGCAAGATGTTCCCTAAATCTGAATCTTGATCAGAACTCTCATCAGATCTCTCATCTGCTCCTCTTGAAGTAGAAGTGCCCATATTGAGGTATTTATTTTAAAATTTAACAAAACAAAATACAATAAATCTGAGTATGTTAGCAGAATGATTATGATAGTATTAAATATGTGAAACGATGTCATAGACGAGGAGTCATAATTAGGCCTTACAGTACTTAGTATTATTTGCAGTATTATTTTAGGCTAAGAGCACTTCCATCTTGACAAGTTCTACACACAATAAAAACACTATAACATAATATGTACGCAATTTAATTAAAATAACTAGAAAATGAAACAAAATTTTAAAACATTTTAAGCCTCTGGAGTAAGTGCATTAATCTGTATTTTATTCAAGGATGAAAATTATTACACCATAATAAGAAATAAAAATACTAAATTTCTTATAAAGAAAACACCATGGACAATATGTATATAGAAATTAATGGGGAAATAGCTCCTAAATAATTTGTTCAAATCACACCTAAGAGCGCTTTCTGCGTCTCACGTTATTTATAATACAGTATCAAGAACCAAAACGAATCCTCTGGAGTTGGCACACTTGAACAGAATTTTTAAAAAAAATGTGTGCAAAAAGAGGGAATACTCTGATTATTTGATCATTATTTATGAACGTCTACTTTTGAGAGTACAACATAAAATGGGTAGATGTATAGATTTTATATTTCTAATCAAAGTTTTCGAAATTTCTTTTCAGCCCATTAGTTTTTTATTTTATATAGTCCAATCTTTAAGAGTTCATTCGTTAAAATGTAAAACAAACGGTTCTCCAATAATTCTAATTAACACACATATTCAATATTATTATTTGCCAAAACCAACTTCGTATAGTATCAATGAATCTTTATTTAACTATCGTGTATATATTAGAAATTTTATTTTTAGTTTATAAACTAAGTTACGATATGCTTAAGAACATTAATATTAATTGACCAAATAGGGAAATTTTGTTTTAATATTGGGAGCATATTATTAATACTGGCTTCTACGCTCCCAATAGCAAGCGCCTAGATGGTTATAAATATAGACAAGGAATATTGAACTCATGAACTGTCATTCAGCACTTGTTGAAAACACCTTAAATTTGGATGTTTCAAAATACTGAATAATTAATTTGCTTATGTTTTCATGAGCAGGAAGAAAAATGTGTAAGTGAATATTATAACATATAAAACTACTTACTCTGTAATATAAATCCGATACACCATTTTGAGCACTAGTGCTTTGCAGTGGCTTGCATTGAAACTAGTTGCAGCTTTTCCACCAATGAAATGACGAGCTGAACATCTATCAGCTTCAGCTCACGTCCCCGAAAGTGACATGGCGTCTAAGGAGGAAGTTTATTATTGAATTGTAGTTAATGTGGTTTTTATGACATTAAATCAACAAAAAGGCCGCAATAGGAGCCACGAAACTTATTTAGATACTTGCATTGATGGTAATGCATGCAAGGAAACCCCAGAGGATTAGTGATGGGTATGCTATAACTAATGTAACAAGAAATCTAAATTCGTCTGACACAACCTCGCCATATTCAGTAATTGAGATATGGAGGTCGCTGTTAGAAATTATTGTGCTATATTATATCATGTATTTATTTGAGTTAACCATTGTCTTTATTTTATTCTAGGTACTTCGAAAAGCACCAAGCCCATCCCTATCAGGTAATAAACCCAGGACCTTCCAGCAAGCGGGAGATAAATAGGAGTAATGGTAACAAATGACAGTCGTTGAAAATGTATAGAATTTTACAAGAAACATCGATTATTTTAATATATCAACACATTTATTTGAACGGAAACTGAATAGTTTTGAATTTAATGACATAAAAGACATACTATCACTTAAAATTTTCACTTTTTACAAATGGCCGTCTACTACTTGACAAATGTTTAATAGCCTTGTCTTGGCAATTAGTACACCTTTTAAATATATAATTTAATTACGTTTATATGATATAATAGTAGGTTTTGTTGATCATAACACTATTTAAGGCTTTATGAAACCATGTGTTCTTTAAAGGTTATAGTTGTAGATGTAAACAAAAGGTGGTACCTACAAGTAATTATGTTTGTTTTAGATAGTTTGCCAAAGCAACTTTAGGTTTAGAAAGGTACACAAACAACTTAATTTTCTTCAATATGTTCTTTTTTTTATGCCTAGACTTTCTTCCACAACCATAGACTTTGTCAAAATTGTGTATTAAGTTTAAAAAATATATATTTTATACAAACACAATAGGAGGTATAATATTGGTCAAGTAATTAATTGGTGGTAAGTTAAATACATTTGATCAAGAATGAATTTAGTAGGTTTATGTTTTTTTTAATATGACCCCTTTTGTTTAGTGACCATCAGCAGCATTATTCAATACTTTGCAAAATTTAACCCAATAAATCAATCTACTCGTAACAGTACTCTGCTATATCTTGATGCAACATTTTTCTCCCGAATGCATCAGTTGTACAAAGGTGTTTTTTTAACAATAAACACTAGCAGTTTTTATGATTGTACCTAGGAAATACTTGTATATTGTACACTTGGGGGGAAAGGGTAATATATAAAACAGGAAGAGACAGACAGCTTCAACCTCGTTAACAACCCCCATGCAGGCTGTTTATTTCACGTGGGGGAGAAGAACAAGTCTGACTGGACGCATAGTGGCCCACTAGTGTTAGTACGAGTCGACACTAAGTAACTGCAAAGTGTGGCCGGGACTAGGGCATAGCACAACTAATGTTTTGACATCGTTATTAATTGGGAAAACATCTGCGTTACTTGTCTTGGGAAGCAAATCAACGCCACGGCAAGTTAAATATGTTGCCCTAGTTAATTTAACTTTATTTATTTAGGACTACAGATAAACAAGAATATACTCTAAAGAGCTATTCAAAGAAACATACAAATTTGTTTCATTCATTAATTAAATTTTTTAAATGTTTTGATTGATAGAGAGAATTTTATGTTCTACAAATGTGTCCATAATATGATGGATATATAATGAAAGGTTAGTCGCTTATACTTGTTGAAATTAAAAGATATCGGTGAAACGGATCTCCATGATGGGTGAGCGATGCGGCAAAAAAATATAATATTCTAACACAAGCTCACAGATTTAGTTGCTCAGCATATTTTTTATTACTGATCATCCTTAATCATATTTAAGATAGCTATTAAAGCTTTTTGAAGTTCGGTGACCTGGCGGTCTAGGTGTAAGGTGTCAGACTTCCATGCTGGCGGCCGAGGTTCAATCCTCGGTCCCGGCAAAGATTTATCTGATTACCAAACCCTTCCTTCACCTCTGACAAGACATCTTGTGAATGTGAGGAATGCCAGGCCTCCACCGTGGTTCGGATTCCACGTTAAACTGTAGGTCCTCCATTTCATCTCACAATCACCCTACCATTACACATTAGCGTAAGTGGGTATAACCCGAACGGGTAGTAAGACGCGGTGCTAATAATAATAATTTTTGAAGTTCAAATAACTTTCTGGATGATTTTATTATAGATACACAGGATATATATTTTATTACAGACCATCTATTTGTAGAGTAACCTTTTTTTTAGAAAAAGAGTACCTTAATTTATTTTGGGTGCACTGAGCGTTTTACTTCCCTCCATTAGTGTGAAGGGATTGCCCGGACAGGTAGTACTAAGCGCTACACATAAATAGTTGACAAAACATTAATAGGAAAATAAGTCTTCAAGATCACTCTTTACTTTTAAAATATTGGTACAATCCTTGTTTCCTAAGCTCTGCCTATAAGAGTCATTCTTATGCTAAGTGTAAATAAATGAGGAGTTGATATGTTGCACCCTGTACCATATGTTATTTGTTAGAACTCCAAGTATGGTTCTTCGAAGGGAAACTATGACTCAGCCCGGTACAATCACGAGCGGATGCGAGACTCTCCCAATGGCAATTCCTACAGGTCGGACAGTCCAGATTCACAAAGCCCCAGGGACCGAAACTATCAGGCCAAGAGTTCGTATCTGCAGAAGATTCGTGAGAAGGAGAGAGAAACCAGAGACTACAAATCACGGGATAAGTATTCAGGTAGGGAACGCTGGGTTTTGTAGCAGACTGCTGTGTTGCAAACTATAACTGTACAGTATCCCCATGACTTCTTTGGTGCTGACTGACAGCTCACAGCTGACTTCCGACAGTCAACATTTAGGTATATAACTAAATTTTGATTGTCAAAAGTGACAGCTGCTAAACACATGTTTTTGCAGATCATATGGTTCGGCATAGGGATACGTAATTTGGTCTGGTAACTTTTCAAAGCCGTCAGTCAGCACCAAAGAAGCCATGGGTCTATTATAGTTGTGTTAATTGTTTGGTTGCAGTATCCCTCTAGTACCTTAAGAAGTATCGATACAGCCCTATGTAGATTACATCAAACTATTTCAAATGTTCTTTGCATATGTTTTCAAGTGTCAATACAAAGTAATATGTTTTGTCCAAATTTTTTTCCATTTATAACATGGTCTTTATATCTAGATACATAAATTTTTCATCATAACTTCCATCTACTTGTAGTTTTCAAAATAATTACAATGAACCTGTTTGGGGAAAAAACCTTAAAATAATGTTCGTTGAATTTGAGGAAAGGGAAAGTGATGCTGATAGTCAGACTTTGCTAACAATATTTTACAGCTAAACAGTCTCTTATAGAACTGTCTGAATGTTTTTTTTACTGTTGAATTGGCACAGCATATTGCTGATTAAACTAAGTTGCAGAATATTTCTAACAAACTAGAAGAAGTTTTGTAAGACAGAGTAAGGACAAATGAAGGCAAGGGCTGAGGATATTAATTTTAAACTCTCGTTTATTTGATAAATATTGACTGATAAGAATATACAAAGAAAATTTGTTCTTGTGTTTGTGGTAGTCAACACGACCACTTTCTATCTCGCACAAGGCCAGAAGTTAATAGTTCAATGCACTGATGCTCTGATTGCCACAATCCAGCCAGTCAGCAGAAACATTCATGTCTAAGTTGACACATTGCCACAATCCAGCCAATCAGCACAAACATCCATGTCTTAGTTGACACATTGCCACAACCCAGCCAATCAGCACAAACATACCATGTCTTAGTTGAGACGTTATTGCCACAATCCAGTCCCTCAGCACAAACATTCCTGCTTTAGTTGACACATTGCCACAACCCAGCCAATCGGCACAAACATTCCTGCTTTAGTTGACACATTGCCATAATCCAGCCAATCAGCACAAACATTCCTGCTTTAGTTGACACATTGCCACAATCCAGCCAATCAGCACAAACATTCCTGCTTATAGTTGACACATTGCCACAACTCAGCCAATCAGCACAAACATCCATGTCTTAGTTGACACATTGCCACAATCCAGCCAGTCAGCACAAACATCCATGTCTAAGTTGACACGTTACTGCCCCACTCCAGTTCATGCTGAATGTTAAAGCTAATGTTATTACCTTACCCTGGTTGCTGTTTTCATGGCTCTTGGGTCATTGACCTTGTGTAAGGATGCACCATTATGCTTATGTGGTGTTTCTGAACTAGTGCTCCACGCTCCATAAAGTATAATAAATATAGTTGCAGGCCTATTTGTTTGTATTTTAGCAAGTATTATGAAAATTATTATAACATCTATAGGCTGAGATTTAATTTAGTTTGGAAATAGGTCACATTAAAGTTGGCTTATGTTGGTTTGTGGCTAAAACAAATGCATATTTTTTTATTGTTAAACATCATTATCAACTGTTCCCGGCCTTTGGCTGAGTCAGTAATGTTTCCCCTCCATCGTCCTCTATTCAACCTCAATCACGCTTCAAAGATAGTTTATGTTCTGTACCTTTCTCAGGTCTACTTCATCCAACCTTATATCTTCACTAGACCTTGTCCTCTTCCTTGTCATTACCATCACTTCACACTTTACCATGCTTAATTTCACTCCACACTCTACACTTCCTCATTCCCTTTATGTAGCTGTTCCTATACCTAATCTTCCTTCTCCCCCGATACCATCATATCGCCAACAAACATCATGGCTTTCATTCTTTCCTTCCCGAATTTCCTGCCACTTAGTTCATGACCATTTCCATTACCATTACAAATAGTAATGGTAAGAGGGCGCTCCCCTGCTTCATTCCATATTTAATTGGAACCACTCTGTCCTTTTCTTCTCCATCTTAACACAATTTGTGTTATCTTAATATATATTCTTCGTTAAAATTCCTCTTTACACTTCAACCTTCTCCATTGCTTTCCAAACTTTAGTTCTATCCACTTATGTAAATACCATTTCTAAGTATCATTCTTAACTTTTCCATCAACTTTCGATAGCGAAGATCAAGTCTTTTGTAGACCTCTGTTCCCTAAATACCTGCGGTTCCTCTCTCCACTTAAGTTTAATTTCCTTTATTATTCTTTTTTCCAGTATCTTCTTGTATATTTTTGTACATTGGTACATAAGCGTAAATTTTCCGATAATTTGAACACCTCTTCCTGTCTCTTTTCTTAAAAATTGGTAGTATTATTCTAGTCTTCCAGTAACTTGTTATTGTTCCAAACCACTCTCAGCACTTTGTTAACCATTGTCTACCTGCTTCTCCTGCAACTCTAATATTGTCCACAGTCAGTTCGACCCCACCTGCTGCTTTTCACAGCTGTGTCCTCTTTAATGCATCCTTCACCTTTTTCCATGTAGGACCTATACAGGTTGAACATCTTAAGATCCCCACCCCCTATTTACAGTTCCTTTTCTTCTTCTCCTGTCTTCATGCATCATTCTAACTTGTCTTTTCTGTTTCTTATCTGGCTTTAAAACACCTTCTTACTTCCTTCTACATCTCTTTCCAGCATTTATGTCCATTTTTGCATCCAATCCTTCCTGGCTTCCTGTACCACATACTTTACTTTTCTCATCTTATACTTATATTATTCCTATGTTTCCTCATTCCTATTCTTAAAACTCCTCCTGAATGCTTTATTCTTCTCCTCCACTGCTGACCTGGCGGTCTAGGGGTAAGGTGTCAGACTTCTGTGCAGGCGGCCAGGGCTCGATCCTCGGTCCCGGCACAGATTGATCTGATTACCAAACCCTTCCTTCACCTCTGACAAGACATCTTGTAAATGTGGGGAATGCCAGGCCTCCACCGTGGTTCGGA
>CABFOV010005283.1:0-16122 GCA_902141375.1 Timema poppense
TCCCCCGATTTTGTTATCATTAGGTTTTTTGGATTGCCCCCGTATGGTAGCAAATTTAAAGACGTATTCACGTCAAAAATAAATCTAATATAAAATATGTAAAAATGAAATAATAATTTTCACCCCTGGTCTTATTGAAAATCCCTACCAAATTGGCATCTATAATAGCATAAATAATTGATAAATACAGAGTATGTTTCAATCCACACTCATATTACGAAAACATACAGAGCACTAACGATGAAGTCAACACCCGTCCAAGGCGAGATAGTGGTGGTGATGCGATAATATTATGTGGCTCAATGTATTTTCGTTCCTACCGATGATAATTAAAAATGTTCACCCTTTTCACATTGTTTAATTTATGATTTCAACCAATCATATTGAAGTAGTGAAAAAAATTAAAATATTTAATCAAAGAATTTTATAATTTCAGAAGAAGGCGATTAAAATAAAAAGCAGAACCAAATATGAATATCTACCGTACATGAAAGTGTATTTAAACCGTTGAACATAATCAAAAAAATTGGTGTATGGAAATAAGCCGGTTTTGGCAGATTGGATTTTTTTTAAATCGTTGACTACTTTACTTCTAAATTTTCTAAAAGATGTGGAAAATTTTTAAACCAATATTCATTAAAAATACTTTGTAAATCATTCTACTTAAAATAAAACAAAACTACTTTGTTAAATTAATATATTATTTTTGTAGAAGGGGGTATTCATATTCTACTGAAAGCTAATAATGTATTTGTAATGTACGTTCAAACTATTATAAAAGAAAATGCTTATTTGTCGAAAAATAGTAGCTGGAATTAGTAACTTACCTCCAAAGTTGGGAACTGCCACAATATTAAAGTTTGCACCGAAAGATATCTCCCCCAAAACACTATGAATTCTGAACTGAAGAATAGCTGACATTTTTACTTAAAATCTAATGATAAGACTAATGAGAGAAATGGGAGATACTTAAAAATATAATAAATCATTTTTCCAGTTTACTCTTTCGCTAGGGTTCTGCCTGCTTTGAGAAGGTGGGGACTGAGTCACAGTTACAATACCTATTTGCTAGTTCTGGGAATTCTCATATATTAGATTAGAGTTAAGTACAAAAGTTTGCGTGAGCTGTCCCTTCTAAGTAAGGTACAAAAAACCCCAAAATATTGAGTTATTGTGTTAAAATATGTAGTGAACATTTCATATTATTTTATTTATTTTTTATATGGGTAGTATTTTTATTTTAGAAGTGTTCTTTTCATGGCCCACTTAACCGTTTCCATGGCTCCCCAATTTTACGAATTTTACCTATAGCCCCTCAGAAATACGGCCTGCCCCCCTTTGAGAACCACTGGTCTACTTCAACAATATTTACATTATAAAATGAGTAAGGGACTAATATCATTAGCAAATATTTATTAGGTGGTTACATTAATTCCTCTTTTAAAATGTTCCAGAATTACAATTTTAAGAAACTTATATACATAATTCTTAGTTCTTCAATTTGACTATAAATTTATCGCGCATATAGCATGGTACCGTCTGTAACACAATAGTAATGGTTTGACTCATCGCTTGTTAATCTAGATGGCAACACGTCTCGTAGCTGCTGACTGGAAGGCTGAGTAACAGACCCTGAAGACAATCATACTGATTATTGTCTTATTTACTTTCATGTACTGTACATTTACAACATCATTACAATCATCTAAATTCCAATGAATTCTATTGGTTTAGCCGTACTATAAGTTAGGATAGTATTGGAATGACTCTGTGATCTACGCTTTTTAATTTGATATGTTACATCGTCATAACTAAGGGACCACTGTTTTTGACTTATTCATCTAATTATATCCTTAAATTAGCTTCAAAATATAATTAATTGGAAAAGTTATCTTTCTCAACAAAATCCCTTGTTCTAGTTCAGAACATTTCAGAGCATTCCTTGGTTCACTACGTTTAATGTCACTTGATATTTGGACAATAGTTTGAACTGGTTAATAAATAGATCGGCGTGCGAGACATTAAAAATTCTACTTGAGAATTTAACTATTAAAGTAACAGAATGAAAATTCTCTACATTTCCTTGACATAAAAAAGCAATTTCTAGGATGAATGTTACAGCATATATCCACCCAGAATATACTTATTTAAAACAGTTTTTTCCAGAGCCATACATACTGAATTGTCCTTTTTGGACAAAACCAACTTTACAGCTAACAGCATTACTATACAAGATCATTAAATCATTCGGACACAGGGTAAAACTTTGTCCTTTACAATTATTGAAATAATTTCTTGTTACAGCTGCCAAGTATTTCTTGTACTTACCAATTAATAATACTTCACTTAGAACATATTATTTTACATGGATATTAAAATGTATCACCGCTACTGGTGTAGGCCCGCTATGGGCCATACGCAGGATTTTTTTTAGGGGGGTGAGGGGAGGGGTTGGGCTTTCAAAAACAAAAACTAAATGAACAAATAAAAACGATATTGTTTTAGTTATAAAATAGATTTTATCGAATAAAAAAGCATACAAACCCTTTTTTAAGAGGTACTTTTTATAACATAGCATACTTTATAAAACAAAATCCAACCTTATGTCTTTTTTAATAGCAAGCTCGTTACTGACTTGTTCAGTTGGAATGTTAAATTGCCTAATCACAAACATTAGAGCAAATTCAGTGAAACGTTCTTGGCCACAGGAGTTCCTAAGGTATGTTTTGAGTCTTCTAAGAGTTGAGAATGTTCTCTCAGCAGTTCAGTTATTGGCAGGGTTGCAAATATGTTCAGCAACACAAAAATGTTCGGGGGAAGTTCACTATTGCACTCACTAAGAGCTTCAGTGGCACACGATGGTCGAACTGATTCATCTTTTCTCCCCCAATAAATGTTTCACATCTCAAACAAACTCAGTTTGCAATAGATATAAGTCAACTTTCTTTTGTATATCTCTAAATTTACTATATTCAATTACTTTTTGAAGCAAACGGGCGGTATCGAGTTGTAAAAGCAGGAGAACATTTCTCGTTGTCTATAAGCCTACTTTTCAGTTGATCTTTCGAATCGTCCAGAAGTGGGAGATTGGAGGACTACATAGTGTCAACGTGCCAAGAAGCAAAGGCGTACAACAAACTCACTCTAAAGCATTTACTTTAAACAGAAGTAAGCTGTAGATGAAGTTACAATATCTTGATCACTACTTACATTTTCTAAAGTTTCTATGATGGCCTTAAATATAGCCTCAAATTTCAAAAGGCTGTCATGATTTTCTAAACCAATTTCTCTCACGCATCGCCATTAATGTCTTCCATTTTGAATCAGGAAGATTGGATTTGATATGTGCCTGTAATTCGTTTGTCCTTTTTGGTGATGATCTTAGGAAAGTTGCAATAGAATTTACAGCTCCAATGCAACTTCTGATGCTTGCTAGAGCACAAGAATGACACAAATCTAAATTTAAGGAATACGAACTGTAATGAACATATAGGGCTTCTGGATAAGTTTGCCTGATTAATTCCTGAACTCCCTTGAATGATATTTTCATTACAGAAGCGCCGTCATAACCTTGTCGAACCATATTATTACAGCCAATACCAAAATTATGAAGAGAAGTAATAATATTACGTGCCAGTCCCTGGCCCGTTGTATTTTCAACTTCATAAAGAAAATCTTCTTTGGTTATGAAGTGATATTCCTCCTTTTTTGTGTATCTTACACAAAGAGATATCTGTTCATGTCCAGATATGTCTACTGTTTCATAAACTAATATAGAAAATATCTTATCATCATTGAAATTCCTCGCGATTTGTTTTCAAACTATTTCTCCGCGATTACTTATCAATTCATTTTGAGTATTTTGACTGATATAAGAAGCATCTGGAGCAACATTCTCAGCATGTTTAATTAGTTTCTCAGCTCCAAATTTCATTCTAATCCTTAACATCGCTCTAACATTTCCATCGTTGAACACAGGCTGATCACCTTTGATTGAAATTGGCCCAGTATCGCTGGATTCTTTGAGTGCAAGCTCCTGCCGATCACAAAATTTCAACTATGGAAGATGAAATTTTTCCCTGTTTTCTTCCGCTTGCTTTCTCCTTGCGGAATCAAGAATTTTCCTAATGTTTAGGTTTTCGTCTGGTGATACTTTTATGAAGCTACTGCCAATCATCATTGTCCCTTTATGATAATTGTGGTTGTCATGAGCTTCAGGCCTCCCACATCAGCACTCTGGGCCCCAGTACCAGGTTAGGTGACGGGCCCTCTATTAAAGTATCCTCATTAGCAGTCTCATTCAGATTTAATAAATATAGTTACTAAATACTCATTCTAAGCTAACTTGTACTTTTGGTGAACTAGAAATCACTTTAAATTAAAAAAACTAGTATATTTAAACTGTGTTTTTACTTTGTACATAAAACAAGAAAAATGTATATGAGAGTAAATGAATGCTCTTAAGTTGTAAAATTTTCAATAAACGAAATATAAAGAGCAACACACTCAATACATTTCACAATTTGTGTTCATAAACATGGGTATGCCATAAAATAAGGTGCAGTTAACATTCGTAAATTCTGTAACAGACTCACTGAATAAAATGTTATATTTTATAGCTTTCTTGTTTGCGAATTCATTTATGACTTCTGTGAAGTCCAAAGTATATGCCAAGCAATGTTCAATAGATAGTAAGGACAGCGAATTCAAGCGTTGCTGTATGATTGATGCTCTTTGTCAGGTCCTTAACACATTGCCAAGTTTACTGAAGGCTCTTTCTGCTGATGCAACAGTAAAAGGAAGTGTACAAAAAATACGGAGGGAAATTCAAACATTCATAAATATTGGTTGCAAGTGGCTCTAACATATTAAATTTAGTAATTTTAAATGGCCAACTTCAATCTTAGATTCAAAACCAATGTAAACGCACAATTTCATCTCATAACTCAGTTTATAAGTCACTTTGAATCCTTTGTACTGAATCTTTAACCTTCGCCGTCAGTTCTTTCTCATCTAAGGAAGTATAATTCACAGTTGGACTGAAAAGCTAACAGAAAAAAAAAGATTTAAATCTGTATTCTAATTCGTGTGAAAAGAAATTAAACATACTGCAAACAGCACACGTTTTGAACTCATATTTTGCACTCAATTGTTGGTCTGCGTTTGATATTGCTGCACTGTGTAGACTAATCCTCTTTTGGGGGGGAATTGGTGGCATTTCCATTTATTTCGCGACTAAACGTGACTCTTGTAGGATATTTGTCCACAAATCTCTTGAACTTTTGCATTTTCTTGCTGTAGGTCTTTTACAAGATTGATTTCAACCTTAAGAGATATTGATTTATCTTGAATAATAACACATCGTTCATCAAATAAAGACAGATCTTTATGCCAAAATACTACCAACAACACTGCTGTTAATTCTTGGTTTTAATGTCGTTGACATTTCCTGCAGTATGCAGTCCAGTGCTTTGAGTATCCCTGGGTAGTACTTCGCTATGGGGAGAACATCATTTACGTGCTCACTCTATCTAGTTTCAGATTTCTTTTGTAAAGATAATGGCATATGTTATTTTAAAATGTCCCATCTTGCATGACTTTGGGTAAAAACATACATTCTTTCCATACTACCGAAAAATGTCACAGCCTCTGGGCATAGTTTAGCAGCATTGACACCAACACGATTTAATGTATGCGCACCACATGGAGAAAAATGTACTTGGTTGTTTTGTAGCATGTCAATCAGGCAGTATGGACAGCTACAATTGAATATCAATATTTTGATAATTTACGACAATAGAAACGAAAGAAAGAAGTAATATTAACATATTTAAAAGTAATCTACCTCAAAGTGTATTTTCCCTGACTAGGTGAAGTCAGATACAATCACGTGTCCCTCTAAATTGAAACACATGGTTGTTCGAAAGATATTGTCTTTTGATAAATACTGTAGCGGATGTCAATGAAGAGGATTAACATTATCATATGTATGAATAAAATTCTTTAACGCATACCCTTTGCCATTGGATGATGTCGGATGGATCCGCATAGATTTGCCATGCTGCCTACAAGAAAATATTGTAAAGGACGTCTATATCCCAAATGCTCATAAAAATAATATCTGAGACCTAAAGAATATAAGTAAAACGGACATATTTAAAAAGAAGATGCTTCGGTATCTACTCACCATTTCAAGATGTTCTTGGATTTGTTCGCCACGTGTTAGAAAATAAAATTATTCAATGATGGCGGCCTGACTTCAGCCACACATGCTTTCATTACAACACCTGATGAAGAAAGACGTGTAGAATGAACTCGACCCAGTGACCCCCTTGCCCTTCAGAGAAGACTAGCGGCAGCCCAAGGAACCATGTTTCCCCCCTTCCCCGCAAGCGGTTCTCTCTGCTTCGTTTTCCTTTCTCCCCGCCTTCGTCCGTCTCTCTCTTTTTCTATGTTTCTGAGTTTATCAACTATTTTGTTTTGTTCCGTTCAAGTCAAATTTGAGAGTATAAAAAGGCTACTTCTCAGGTTCACATTATGGCAAACCACTACAACCCAGCGTCGAAGAAGGAACCTCTACAACTTTACTCAATGAAGGAACTGGTGCCCATGAAGTGTCAGCCGTCGAACCCACCGCCGCACCGGTCAGGAGGATATACTTCAAATACTTAAGTATCCTGGCAACATCTTTAAGTCCGTCTGACTTAGAGTCTAGTTTTTGTAAAATAAAACCTAGACAATGTCTTCCTAGACATGTTTAATATTCTTTATGTTCGGTTTTTATGGTCGAAGGCGACTTTCATTTGTTTGGTAGTTTTATATTATGTCGAATTGACAGTTAAAACCATTTCAAGTTTTGTTTACTTAAAAATGAAAAGGTTTATTTAATTAGTTAAATATTGTGTCCTCATGTCTGAAGGATAAGTGTCGTAATGATTAGTTTTTAGCGAATCTCTTAGGCTCTTAGGCCAGTCCTAGCGACTATGCTTCTCTGTATCCTTATAATACAGCCTTTAAATTATGAGCCTATGGCTTCAAATGTAGTAAGGTCTCAGTCATAGACTTACGAACCTCCACATGTTCCATTTATTTATTCTGAGTCAATGTTTCTCATGACGTCGTGGACGTCATGTACATTTGTTTAAAATTTGTATGGCTACAAACTGACTGTCTGTCTGTTTTCCAAATCCCAGTTGGGTTAATAGAGTTCTATGTTTTGGGTTGTTCAAGTAGTCACGCTTCACGCGTGGTATTATCTTGGGTAAGCAAACCGCGGAACTCCGCTTGTGTCATAATGGGGTCCGCGCAAATAATACCCTTTTGTCTTTGCTTGTTTTTTTTTGCTCCTATTGTTTTGGTGTTGTTTTTTGGTGTTATTCCTATTAGCATTGTTTGTACTATTAAATGCTCTGACAGTACCAATAGGGGAAGGGACAAGCCATAGTACCTGTTAGTCGACACCTGTTTGCTAGTCATCGACCACTGTTATCGACAGATCTTTCTATTATTATCAAAAAGCATTTTAAGGATATTGTCTTAAGACCCAGTCAGCTAACTAGTTAAAGCCTATATGTATATCTTGTCCATTACCATTATGTTAATGACTACTTAATTGTTTTCTCCTTTAGAAAACACCTACCTGTAGCCTGGCTCCTGCTCAGCCCTTGTAGCTACAGCAAGACAATCAAATTTCACAAAGTCTTACTAATTGAAACAAGCTTCAAACTTGTAATATTGTAACATTATTGTAAACCTAATTTTAATTTTCTCTGTTTTAATAAATTTATTTATTGTTAAACTATTTATCTTTCCATTTATATTTTAGCTTGTTTGTCACGTTACCAAACTTGTCCAGTGAAGGAAGTTTGTAACAGTCTTTCTCCAAAATTCTCATTTTAACTCCTTTTATTCTACCTTACATGTTAGAATCGTTGCCATAGCCTTGCACCCGACAGTCTTCAAGTGGGATTCGATTTCTCTCCGATTTCTCTCAAGTGCTGAAAGTACTTTGGTAGTAATATCTTCACCAGTTTTTGCATTAGAGTCTAAGAACTCAATGAATAATTTGCCAATTTCAAATTCGATGGTTTCTTTATTCTTGGAAACATATCTTGGAATAAAAAAAATTGTTCTTCATGAAAAACATCCGGCGTTTTATCAATTATTAATCCATAACAAATAGTATCGTATCTTTCTTCTAGGATGGCGTTCAATACCTTTTGACCACAGAGATAAATACATTCATTCTGACTCATCCAGGATAAATGATGTGCATGACCCTTAATGCCTTTCCCTTGTAATTGAAGGTTATTAACTTTAGCCAAATGTTCACGAGTTATCTCATCATATTTTCCTAACAATTCTAAAGTTCCCAAAAAATGTTCGTTATGAACATCTCCAATATCTGTGCTATCCCCTTGGAAATGCAAACTTCTTGACGCTAAGAATTACTTAACATCTAGTAGCCTTTAAAAAAATCGCTTTCCACTTATCGGCTTCATATGCAATCTGTTTTGGGAGCTCACCATCTATCCTTTTACAAATTAACGATTATTGCAATGATTTCCAATTATAATAACAATGTCTGTGCTCAGCAGTGTATTCATGAGCAGGCAACCGATTATATAAAACTTTTTCCATGGGGTCTTGCTTGGAGAAAATTCTTCCCTTTTTGTTGAATTACTTCGCTTAACAAAACCTTCAGAAGTGTTTTATTCGAAAAAAACACATGGAACATAGTGAAGTGTGTTTCTTGAAGTACTCCAAACTAGCCAATCACGGGGAAATTTTTCTTTGTTGTTAATAGATTTTAAGCTAAGTAAGTAATCAAAAAATGGTTTTCCAGTAACAGCTTTTGGAAATTTATAAGATAATTTCACAAATTCTTCATATTATAAGAACGAGACACCATTTGTTGCCTGACAGCGTCTTTAATAACACTAGGCCATGTGCCAGGATGTTTCAAGTCCAGAATATCTAATTGAATACTATCCTGATGTTTTGTACAAGTTTCACCACTGGTTTTAAACAAAGTCTCACTAGTGTTTTTAACTTCCTGCAGTAATATTTCTCCCAATACCGTGCCCGTACTGCCGCTCGTGGAAGGTTCTGCAAGCAGAACGTCACGTATGAACGTTTGCTCACGAGCTTTCTCAGATGTTTAAAAAATGTTGTAAAGTTTGGCCGTCTAACCACTTCAATTTTATTTTTCATCTTGTAGTTTTTGTGCCCTGACTTGTGTTTAATATAAGACATAATTCAAACTTCGATGAACTCAAGATAATGAACAACTAATCTAATACCGTAAGTTAAATAATAAAACTGAGACACCATAATTATATTAGTGTCCTACACCAATCAACAACACAACAGAACTAGAGAAGAGAGGGTGGGAGAAGTGTGTTGGCCATTCACTTCACGGAATCCACTTATGACTCACGCGTAAACAATGTAAGTTAAATATAAACCTGCCTAATTTAAGAGTGACGGCACGACTATCATCACTATTATCTTACAATCATTTATTTTGACAGATTAAAGGTTGTAGATGTACGAGCTATTTTATATGGTCTTATAATTTGCTTCAAAACAATAAACAGTCAATTTTGCACGAAATTAGGTTCAAATATGTAGCCTATAGTGTTAGGGAAAATATTTTTAAAACCTGAGATTATAATAACTATACACACCAATAAAGGTGCCCCCCTCCCCGGACCCGCTATCATAGTATTGGCACTTCCTCCCCATGCGAGGAGGGGGGGATGGGCTTTTAACACTTCTAAGGCATCTTTCCAGTTTTTATACGGCTCTTTCACAAGTGATTTCAACTTTTGACTTAATCCTTTTACGCCAAGGTATTTGGAAAACAAAACGCAATATTTAAAAAGTGCACCATCACTTTTAGTGTAGAAAAGCCAGGTAAAGCGGGTGAACCATTGTATTTGGAACCGGAGATTTTTAAATCTCGTCATCTATTCTTTGATTGAGGTAGCTGCCTACATCTAAAAGGTCTAGTTCCCTGTCAACATTGACAGCATCCCAAGGTTCAAGAGCAGAGACTGGAGCTCTGCTGGTGGCTTCTCGGGATGTGTTTGCTACATACTCTCTTTATTCTTTACGAAGTAAGTGAGCGAAGATTGAGAGCCTTAACGCTTTGCCATCGCTGTTTTCCTCAGTGATCTAAAAATAAAATAAAATATTAATTTATCATAATATACTTATGACAACAATAATCACTCAATTACTTACTTGTTCGGTATTCATTCAACAACACAAAATGGCTTTTCAATCAAATTAACACTTCATAACCCAACAATAATAACAAATAACTCTTTGACATTGACTATTTATTTCTTGGCCTCAAGCTGAACGTATTTTCCGGTGAATTCACGGCTGCTTGACACTTTAGCCTTTAAGGTATTACTGTACTTTTCCATAGAAACAGCCGCCGCAAAGGACTGGTACACATGTTTAGTTGTGGAGTCATACATTTCCTTACAGGAGGTGGTCGCTTGCATCTGTCATCAACGGCTATGGCCGTAATGGCCCCACTCCTCTTGAAGAAGCCCAGCCGCAGCCGTATGTGTGTTTGGAACGATTTTCTTAAGTGTTGTACACATTCTGAGGGATTCAAAAGTATTGTTTATAATGATGGAAGTTGGAAAGTAGAAGGAACTAGTTGCAAAACATCCTTTATTGTATGATTTAGAGAGCACTCTTTACAAGAATTAAGTCATTAAGGCTAATGCGTGGAAATAAGAGGAAGATGAGGTAAAGAAAGAAAAAGAAAATGTATTTATAATAAATTTTTATAATCTTAAAAGTGTAAAAATGTTAAAAATAGCTATGGGAACCTTTTTTAACTTACGTAAGGGCAATATTGTCATAGCTATGTTTATAATTGTTTATAATTGTTTTTATTATATTTGTAAAGAACAAACTATCATTCTGTGGGAATTCTGTTCTTCTGACACAATTAGTTTGTCATACAGTTTTACATTGAGGACTGTTGAAGTATTCTAGTATGGATCCGGACAACTGGGTGCCACCATTTGGGCGCCACCAACCGGATGCGGCCAGCTGGGCACTGAAAAGACTGGGTGCCAGTGTAAAAATGTAATGATTGTTTTTTACGTAAATATTCATTTTTTGAATTGTTTAAGAAAATCATAACAAAGGAACCTTAATTTTTTTGTATTTATAAAGTTGGCGCGGCCTTAAAAATGTGTGTTTTAGTTGTAAAAAAAACTAGAATGTGTGTTTTAATTGTAAAAAAACGAAAATTAGGTTAGGTATTTTTCATGTTTTTTGTGTTTAATTTATTTAAAGAATTTTAAAATATCAAGTATTCTAAATTTATAAATACAAATAAATTGAGGTTCCTTTGTTATGATTTTTTAAACAACTCCAAAAATGAATATTTACCTAAAAAAACAATCATTCGTTACGTTTTTGCACTGGCACCCAGTCTTGCCAGCGCCCAGTTGACCGCGCCCGGTTGGTGACGCCCAGTTGTTCTAGACCGATTAGGTTAATAAATCTTTCACATAAAATTCATTGACGTTGGCGAAGCCGCCAGCTCTCGTAAGTGAAATGAAATTTTGAGATGGTGGTGTATCGCATACATCTAGTTGATAATATGGTTTATTTGGGGTTTCTAGATATGCATCTTTAAAAAAGGTTGTGTAAACAGCATGCCAAAATGATCATATCATACGTCGTCTTCGGTTTCAAAACAATCGGGATGTGAACAATCCGAAATATTTGGCGTGGCAAAGCAAATTATTTCTCTGAAACTCTTCGTGTTCTAGAAATACAATAGTTAAAAATGTATTTTAATTCGTCAGAGCCTACGCCCGGTCGGGGAAAATGTCAGTGGCGTATTCTCCGGGTATGCTAGTCCTGCGCCGCATACCCAAAATGATATGGACTAGTTTTTTGTTTAATTCAATGCTGTCTGTGTGAACTGTGTAAACAGTAATGTTTAAATTGTTAATAAATATACATGTAATTAATTATTAATTTTAAAACTAATATTGGTTCATATTCCAAGAATACTGTTTTTTTTAGTAATTCTTCTTCCAAAAGGCTCTACTTAACACAATAGGAAACCCAGGGCTTGCTACTTGAAAAACGCAAGGCAAGCTAGGGAGGCTCTAATGACCTTGTCCAATGTCTATGGGGTTGCAACACATTCCTTTCCGCTCGCCCACAAGTAATTGGCCAATGAGCTCGGGTTTTCACAACCCAGGTCATGCTGTTCCTGTGAAACAAGCTAAGTATTGTGCCAGCTATCGAAAAAAGATTCATGATCACAATTTTTATTTACTAAGTTAATTTAGTATAGTTTAAGTAAAAATACATAAAATAAATATATAATTAATTGTAAAATAGTAGTTAGTATACGTAACAAGCTTTAAATTATACACTAATTAAATAAATTAATTTATGGGGGGAGGGGGGAGTAAGGCGGGTGACGAGGCTACTTTAACCGTTGTTGACGGTTATTCTTGTTCTTTAGTAGAAAGGATCATGGAGTTTTAAAAGTGTTCTTTTAGTTTTTGTTTTACATTAACGACTTATTAGTCATTGTGATTTTATATAATTATACATCAAAGAATCCCAAAAAGTCAGGAATGTAATTTCACCATTTAAAGGTGATCTAGAAGGAAAAGGTAAAATAAATATATTTCCATAAAATTTACTTAATCAGTGGCGCACCCAGCCATTTACTTTGGGGGGAGGCATTCAATCAAGGGTGTAGCAATGATGAAATTTTGATGGAGAGAACGGGGTTGGGGTTGCACAGCCCCCTAACCCCTGAAGGTCGATACTATTTATGGATATTAAATGCTTCTAGAAATGGTTTGGAATGGTTTTATAGTAATTAAGAGATTTAAATAATGCAAATTGTATCAAAGCTATTATTTGTGGGTTTTTTTCAATTGTTAATTTTGTGTATAACAATGAACCTTTTGAATATTAGGCTTAAGTCTGAAGCCTGGTCTTAAAATGTGGCCTATACATTCGACACATCTTCAATGTTAGTTATACTTAATATTATTGAAATTTCTACTAACATTATTTGTGTTGTTGGGGAAAGAGGGGGAAGGAGGTCAAATACCCTGTTTTCCCCTCTCCCCCTTGGGTACACCACTGCTTACAGCAAAAGATATGTGTAAATATCTTAGCAATAAACCAATGACGTAATGATAGAGTATTAATAGTCCAAAATAATCTCCCTTAAGTTAGTCAGAGTTTACACATTTAAATAGCTTCTGGAGCATAAATTCATCAAGTTGGGAGACTTTTGTTTCCAAGCAGCATTGTGTGAGATAGGTTAGGCTTTATAAAATAGTTTTAATTGCAATGTGAGTTAGACAGACAATCCACCTGATTCCCTCTCACCAAAATATGATGGACGCTTGATAGATGTATCACTTCATTTTACTCTTATTATGATTGTTTGCTTTGAGTATTGCTAACTGTGCTTTTAATTACACTAGGCTAATTGAATAGGATCGGTCTCTCTGATGCATTCAGAAATAAGCCTAGTGGTCATAGGTTCTGGCTACGGACCTAGAGATACCGGGTTTGATTCCCGGTACATCCAGATTATCTGGGAAGCAGTGGGTCTGGAACGGGTTAGATTCAGCCTATAGTGGATAAATAAGGAGTTACTCGAATAAAGTAGTAGTGTCTCCGGTATAGAAAGTCGAGCTTAATGGCTGGAGTCATCGCTGTGCTGACCACATGACACCCTCTATCCGCAAGAGTTGGCATTAATTCGCCAAACAGTTTGGTAGCCACTCGATAGGTATAGCCTGAATGCGGGCGGACACCATGGAGTTACTTTTATTACATTTTGAGTGGATGGTAATCATCGTTATGGATAAATAAAAGAAGAGAGAATATGGGAGTGGGGGAGGGGGGCTGCTCAAAATTTCCTAAGATAGCATACAGTTAAAGCGAAATAATAAATTTTCGAGCATCACTGATCTATATGATTATTTCTTCAAATATATCCCTTGAAATAATCCTTTGACGTTCTTAGACAACAGTGGTTGAGGGTCCTTGGACCCCAAATCTCCGTTGCAACTCTTAGAGTACAGCATACCTATTAATTTTTCTCAGAATACGCCACTGGAAAATGTTCACCCACATTCCTTTATACCCTGCCACTATTTATGCTGCAATATTGATTGTACCACTCCACCCCAAAAAGCACCTCTTCCACTGCGAAAAATAATATATATATATATATATATATATATATATATATACACACGAGTATACTTCTGGAATGTCATCCTTTTAACACTCAAGATTGCACTTGTAAAACTGATATTTCTATCACAAGTGTATTTGACCATTCATTTTTACAGTCGTTGAGCGTTTGACGTGGTAGAAAGACGTTTTCAAAGCTCGACTTAACGAATTATGTCCGTAATACTGAGAACAAGTACTTTATTGGCTTATACAAAACACAAAATAAAATACTAGTAAACCTAAAGTTAAATAACTTGTTTCCTAACATTATTTGATATTATTTCAGCTTACGATTTTAAAAAGATGGATAAATATAAAGGATACGTAAAACATACGAAAAAAGAAGGGAAAGCGCGCAGGCACTTTCCCGTCCAACAATCAGCGAAAATGCTATCTTTCCTGGAATAACTGGAACATAAGCACTTGTAAGTACTTGAAAGATAATTACATTTAAGAACTGAGAAATCTTAAAATTTCGCTTTGAGACATGATTACATACAATAATATAATATTACAGTTTTATTGTGCTTTGTTTTGTTAACAATAAATTATCGTCCCTTTAAATTTATTAGCCATCTAATAATACTAATCTTATTTGTGGTATATGATATGTATAATATTTATGTATATGATATGTATGAAAAAAACACAAACCTTTTTAATTATCTTGAGGGCTGCAATTTTTTCCAAGGAAAATAGTTAGAGCTATGAATATGTAAGGGCATAAAGTATTAAAAGAGTCTATAAAACACTGTGAATCTCTCAACTCAAACGTTTTGAAATTTAAATAAATTATTTATTGTTTGTAAAAGATGTGTAATTTTGACACATCTGTTGTTTCGAGTGTTAAACTCAAGATTTTTTTCTTCTAGGAAGTAGCTCATGTTCTAAACATTTTCTTTTTGATTTAACTTTCAGAAGTATATCACACATGATAATTAATTCAGTCAACAGTATTAGTGTCGACGAGAGTGACTTATCAATTTATGAAGGTATTGATAATGGGATAGAACAATAAGGTGGTGTGATCCATAACCTCTTTGATCAAAATGTTCATCGTCTGCAGCTATTAATAAAGATGAATTAAGTACTGTTAAATGGAATTCAACACGAAGCTTAGACTTATCTCATTCCCTCCCCCCCTCTCCTAGCCACCAAGCTCAAGAAACTTGATGAGAAAATAACCAAAGTGACGTAGGAAAGAATCTCCGAGCGTAGCGATATTTTGAAAGTAATCAGTAAAAAACGAGAAGTTTATGTAATTTTGTCTTTTCGAAGTGTTGGTACACCGGTCAAACAATTAAGACCGGAACTTATTATTAAGGCTAAAATGAGAACATTGCAACTTGTTTTGAGATGGAAAGTCGCATTACGCTTCCCTTTGATTTATTCGTCCGCTGCATGTAGCTCATCGCCTGATCAGAAGTGTGACGGTCACAATGTCGTTAACGCCAACAATGTCATAATCACAATTCCTTTGGAAAATTTTGAAGGCAATGCAATTTTTTCAAATACTTAGAAGTTGTAAGTTTGGTAACATAAAGTTATTTTGATAAGAAAGCAACTTATCATTTCAACGTACCTTAATATATAATAGCTATTTTTTGTATCACGAGTGATTGGTTACTGAATTATATTGCAAGAATCACTTTAGATATAATCTCTTATCATAAGGATGCAGTCAAACTGGAAAATATTCCGTCTGAAAAATTCTCTGAATTTTTTTTTTCACCTTGCATTAAACAAGTGTCCATTTATTCATGTTGTAAAATATTCCCCTTCCTGTATTCATTTAAAATAGGATCACGGGTTGATACAGGAGGGGGGGGGGGGGGGGGCGGGCGCCCCCCCCCA
>CABFOV010005283.1:16189-35908 GCA_902141375.1 Timema poppense
GTCAAGAAATTAAACCAATTAAATCAATGTTAAAGTCACTACTAGTTTTATTGTCACGTAATACTATCTCACTAACCAGATTTAATTTTTTTAATTGTTATTGTTAATATTATTAAATGATTAATATACGGTAATTATTATAAACACTTATGACAACATTTTGGGACAGTCTGTTTTGAAATGTATATGGGATCTGGGACTGAACCTGGAAAACTGTGTTTGCATTGGATGTGACGGTTGTAGTATAAACATATCTGATATGAAAGGTGCGGTGTAGTGATACAAAAAGAGGCAATACATAGCTGTCTTTGTGGGTGTAAGAACCACGCATTGAATCTTTCTATCTCAAAGTGCAATAAGATTCAGAGTGTAAGAAACGCTCTTGGATGTATTCAAGAAATTGTCACGTTTTTAACGCGTCTGCAAAGCGTAATTACACATTTAATTTTTTTTAGGCCACCAAATGAAAGGTCACTGTGAAACCCATTGGGTTGAGAGGCATGAATAAATTCTTCAGTTCGAGGAAGTTTTACCTTTGATAACCCAAGCTCTTGAAATTGTGTTAGGTTGGGATGATAATACAACTGCAGCTAGAGCAAACTGTTTACTGCATTCAATTTCAAATTGAGATTTCATCATTACAATTTTCAGTTTGAGTGACATCATGAGGGCTACTGTAATAAGTTAGTAAGTATCTACATTCTACAGGATGATATTTGTAAGGCAAAACAGAAAATAAAACAAGCGATTGAAGTACTAAATGAGAAAATTAAAAAAATCTAGCGAGTATTTCTCAGTGATATTCAAAAATGCTAAAAATGTCATGGACGCTATGGACGTAAATATTCACATACCACAGTTGACCACAAAGAAAACTAACCGACGAAACTACTCCACGAGTTCTAGTAATGTGCAAAAAAAATGGTTTATTATTGGGAAAAATCTGTTTACATCCCTATCCTAGATTATATTAACACTGACCTTAAGGACAGATTCGCTGAGGATTCAATCTAGCGCTATGCTTTGAACTTTTTAGTTACCACAAATATTGACACTGTATAAAATTTACAGGTGTTAAAAGCAAACATTTAACCGACTTGAGACAAATACTGTAATTTGTTGTCAAAAAATAGAGATACAATGCTGATGAAACTTATGAATGTAAAATGTGCAATTAAAAACCATTCTAATTAAGAGAATTTTAGAAAGTTCGATAAAGCAATTGAAGCTTACAACATCTGTGATGGAAAAATCCATCTACTCTACAAGTCTTTGCTACAAATTTTTCTCCCTCTTCCAATATCCGCAGCGACTGCAGAGCGGAGCGTCTCGACATTAAGAAGACTCAAGACTTGGATGACTTCAAGAATGACCGAAGATCGGTTGACGGGACTTGCTTTATGATATGTAGTTCATCTAGATATTAATGCCAACATTGAAAATGTCGTTAATAGATTTGGTAATTCAAAAAACAGGAAGCTTGAGTTTACACTATAAGCTCTCAGTTCGGACTAAATAAAACTGTCAACATATTTGTACTAATAAAAATTGTACTATCAGGACTAATAGGTCACTTCAAAATGTTATCTTTATGTGGTATCTTTTCTCACTAAAAATATTTTTAATTTTAGAAGATATTTTTACTTAATTTTACAACTAATTTTACAAGATTAAAAATTATAAATGTATTCATCTGATTGTAATAGACATTCACTAATTGTTGATGCTCTTATTATTGGTTTTTAATACATTTCAATACTAATCTTAAATTTCTAGCTATACCCTTCATTTGAGGATTATTCTCAAGTCCAGCGTTACACTGAAAAATTACTTTAAGATTTACTCTCAAATTTTGAAGTATTTTTCTGTCAAAATTTCTTGAGGGGAGCCTCCCCCAACCCGATTATGTGAAAGCACCCACGCCCCTCCCATCTCCCCCCTCTCGAAAATCTTGGATCCGCCCCTGAATGGGATGCACATCAGCATTCCCCTCGTCTATATACAATTATAATATATCGTCATCCTGAGTGTCTTATAGCTGCAATGAAGTAACAAATCATCGTTTTCTCTTATTGTGAAGCAACAATATTAGGTCTACTGTCAGAGAGCAATTATGGCACGTAAGAAAACAGCACTGCCACAAGGAAATGTATCTTTACTCGCGCACTTGCTGAGTCGTCTATTCTTCTTCACGTACCTAGCTACTAGCTTCAAAGTTTTGGAATCCTCCTTCACTGCTGTGTTGGGACGAACAGCCCTGGGAAGAGTTGACATTTCTTGAGTCGTCATGGAGGGCGATCCTCATCGACCTTATTAGAAAAGGGATCAAAAGGTTTTTCATCGACCTTTATTAATTACAATAAGGCAGTTGTAACATCTTTGTGACTTTGCTAAGAATTTCTAAAATTTGTCATGGGCCCTGTAGAATTTACGTTTCGTGCTCTTTGGGGAGTCCTCTGTAAGTCTCACGTTGTTGAGCCAAATTGTAGAGTTAAGTTCTCTACTGAGGAGAGTTTTGTGGGAAGCCCCTCATTGTCAAAACCAAGTCGTAAGGATATTTAATTGTTCTGAAGTCTTTGGTTAGAGTCCTGTTTTAATGCTACTTATATGTGAAGAATTTATTTTGTAGAAACTTATTTTTACTAATTTATCCTGAACAATCTAATTTGCACACAAGATACGGCAGCTTAACACGTCGTGGACTGAATTTGAAAATTGGAATTGATTTAGCACGGAACGTTCTGCAGTAAAACTGTGAACAGAATTAAAACTAGAGATTTCACTTTCGTGGATAATTCCTCTGAAAAGTTATGAACAGAATGAAAAGGGGAGCTTTCTTTTCAGGTATATTTTTCAGAAAATAACATTCTAATATGTTCTGTTTTTCTTTCTTTCGTCACACCATGCTCCATTCGTTCTAGAATATAATAATACTATTTAGCACCACGTCTTACTACCCGTTCGGGCTATACGCTTTTAAGTACTAATTACTCTAATGGATTAGGAATTGGGAAGGTTGAATTAGAGGAAGTGAACCCGCATTTGCGTGGAGGGAGAGTGGAAAACCATTTAGGAAAAACCACCCCCAGTTCACCCGACCGAGATTCGAACCTCGATCTCCCCGTCCTCAGCAGTTGAGCTCAACACGACAAGCGCGTTAGCCAACTACGCCGCCGAGGCGGGTTCGTTCTAGAAGTGAGGAAGAGAGATAGAGAGTGTTTTTGAAATGGCCATATTTCACAAGTTCTTGCAATAAAGGTGTGGGTACGTTTTAAAAAATGGAAATATAAACTGACGTCATAGAGTGTTCGTGAACAATAATAAATAGATAATTGATCATCCGAGTGTGTGAGGAGATTTCCTAACACATCTGGATACTTTTAGTTTCATGTTCTGAAACTATTCTTTAATTTTTAAATATGTTAAGGGTGGGAACGTTTGATTCAAATCATTACTAAATGAAAATCTATTTCATTACAGCCCTTGAACCAAGGTTGAAAATTTTTAATTGGGTTTTAAATTAAGTATTTACTAAATAAATCCTCTCCTCTACGCGATAATGAGTAGTTGTAATAATTTGTTCGTGTTTTCTTGCTTGTTTCAAGAATGAGCCATAAATACGTTGACAATTTATTTACAAGATTCTTGAAGCTTTGTTGCCAAATCCATGACATGTGGATTTGTAAAATCAGCTTGTAGATTGTTTCTATAGTATGGAGTAATCATCTTTTCACCATAGAAGAGACCTCTAGATTTCTGGCACACAAATTCATAAAGACATCCCAGAAAAATATAGAACTGTTCGCAAAACTGTGAGTAAGGAATCAATGTTTGGGGGACAGGGATTTTGGGAGCCAGGTATATGCCAGTTTCAAGTGTATAGTCTCAAAAAAGAAAGCGTCAAACGCAAAAGTGTTTAATATGTCTTAATTTTTGAAATTATAAGTTATTTCGTATCTCAAAGAGGTGCGGAGATATGATAAAAATTGGATGTTTCCTTAAGTGTAAATTACCCTCAAAGTTATTTTCATAATGAAATGGGATTTTCCATATTGTTTTAATATAACAATACATATACAAAAGATTTAATCAAATTGAGTTTGATATAATCTATTTTTTCTCTTCTTCTCTAAAAATACCACCATTAGTTTTAGGGTCGGATGAATTATTTAAAAAAAAAACTCTGAGAAACCTTATGAAAACCCCATATCCCAATTTTTATCCCAATTGTTAAAATAGTTTTGTCTCTAGGCAGAGCTACAGACTTGCATTATTAAAAAAAAAAACACTTTTTCGGATCAGGGGGTCATGAAACGTCGACATTCATCAAAATCTCGAGTTTGATTCTTCTGACAATTTCTATTTTTCCTCAGCCAGAGAGGTGCGAGAAGGTAAAAAGTAACATTATATATTAATATATTAACATACAAATTTCATCTCATGGCCAATATGACTAAAAAGTAATCTATTTTTATTTATTTAACATATGCGCAATTGAGCATACATATTAAGGGATATTCCCCATACATTATATTTTGTTTCAAACCTTGACATTCTGCATTAATTAATACAATAACTAATTATTATTAAATGTTAATCGTTAAAATAAAAGGTCCAATAAATTAAAATGTGGATAGATCTTTTAGATTGTTTTAATAATAATTCATAATAGACCAAATTAAAACTACTTTGGATAAAAACAATTTATTTTTACATTAACATTATATACAAGGATTTTACTTATAATAATTTAAAATTAAGAATGATTGTTTATAGGAAATACACCAACATTCTTCTGACAAGGATGAAAAAAAAATGAAATGTGATAACTATAAAGTGTAAAACCAACCCCACTGCGTTTGGCCAGGTATATTATAATTCTTGTAGGAAGAACAGGTTTAGAAAATACAAATAAATACATAAAAAAATGATGGTCAACGTTGATAGCATTTTACTTAATTATTATTTTAAAGGTAGGCCTATTTATAATATATATCGAAAGTTAAAGATGTAAATTTCATTACTTGAGTTATGAATAAATCAATGTAGTTTTACTAACGTTTATGACTGTCATTTACTCTTCTTGCAATCAAAATTAGAGTATACTCAACCTAAAAACAATAAAAATATAAATTATATTTAGTAAACTTTTGCAATACTTTACAAAACAATTGTGAAAAAGGTAATACATTTCCATGTGTGTTTAATTCCCATAGTATTTAAAAAGTCCAGTCATTTAGAGTTAGGGAAAGAACTATAAATAAAACCAATGACAAACTACACAATTCTTTATTTATTAATAAACAAAATTTTTTGTAAAGTGTCTAATCTTTAAAAATATTCAAATTAAGTATTGGAAGTTAGTGAAATAATGTTGACATGAAATCTAACACTATAAGATTTCCTTAAATGATTGAGTAATGTGGTTTTGAGGTTTCCTATTGTTTACAAGTATCAAACAACATTATGTAATGGTGTGATTTAAAAGTATTTTTATAATAAAATTAAATAAATTTTAGATCAAGTCACGACAAAAATATAAGTTAACAATAAAGATAAGAATGTAAAGGTAAATAATATGGATGCAATAGCTCTTTGTTACAATTACATATAATTAAAGTAAGTAGAGTTATCTAAGACAGGGTTGTTATAATTCTATCCAGCCCAAACAAAACCACATGGGTTTTATTAAAAATACCCACTTAAAAAAAACAAAAAAAACTTGTATTTTGAATACAAAGCAATTGCCTAATTAATTTTTGAAAGTGGTTAGTCTATTTCCCTTTTAATATTTAAGATATGATTAATTACTTTAAATAAAAACGGAGAAGATAGATTGGAAACAGAATTAAACATATTAATATAGGACTAGAACAAACTAATGTTATTGAATATTTTAAAGAATACACATACAATTTAAATTTAAAACATTCTTTTCTAAGAACAAAATTTTACTATCATGATTGCATGAAAGTTTTATTTTGAATGTTGTTAACCAGTGTCTATTGTTTGTAATTCCTTAAAAAATGGATTTATAAAATATAATATTATTGTTAGGCCTAGACGTTATTTTCTTTGTGAAGTAACAATCTAGGCACTAATTAATATGTTAGAATGATTGGTTAAATCAGATAACATACATAATATCGTTAATCACACCACAACAAACCCAATAAAACCCAATATAGTCAACATCTTTTTTTAAATAGCCCGGGTTTTTTTCATGCCTGAGCTAATAGCTATTCATTGAAAATAGAATGGCTTGAATTCCTACAAAGTTAAACAACTTAAAAAAATATCCTATAATCGTACTTGTGTGTGTGATACTTGAACACACACACCCAAATATACAAATACACAAACATGTTTGGTTTGTGATCTTTCTCCTGCCCACAATTTATAAGCGAAGGGTGTCCCAATTAATGTATATACTCAATCGAGTTCGGTCATTTTCGGCTTTATAAAATTAGTATAAATAGTTAAACAAAACTCATCAAAGTAGGCGTGTCTTTACTCGCAACACCATACTTTAAAATTAGCAGGATCAATCTTGCCTAAAGTATTTAGAAGTTTGAAAAAATAAATAAATGGTACAGTGCACCGCACAGACATTCCATTATGGGTTACTGACGACAAATTTAGGAAAATTTTATTCCCACTTGTAATATACAATGGAAGTAAACCAACTCTTGACTTGTTATTATATGAGAAATTATGTAATATTGTGTCATTCTATTCATTTTAATTTGAGTGAAAATGTTTATAAAGTGATAGTTTTCCATTAATTTATCACAATACAAATCCTGTCAAAAATGTTTCCAAGCAAAAACAAAATATTCAGTTATTTTAGTAGATATAATATAGCTCTGATAATTTATAAATGACAGCCTATTAACATAGACAATTTAAGTGTTTCCTCAAATTGAAGCTATACCACAAAAAAAAAAGTATGTAACATAAACATATTTGTAGTTGTCAACAAAAAATTGATATTTCAGATACATAAAAATGCACACAAGTTTGCAAAACGATAAAATTAAAAGGGGAATTAGTCATAAATGTTAACACTAGGTCAATATACTATTCAAAAAAATCTCGTAGCTTATGGAAACAGCCGTTATTTTAAAAATCATCTTCACTAATTAAAAACCCTTTAACATTAGCCCTAATCTTTAGTTTACTTTTTTAAATCACCATAAATATATGTATTTACCTAATGAGTTTATAGGAATAAAATATTTAAGAATGTCTTAGAAATAAACAAACATAATAGATATATTGACATTATTTATTTGACATATTTTCCAAACAAAAGAGGAGTGGTGATTTTCCGCTCAAAGCTCCTCAATGTGTTGATTCGTGTAAAGTTACTTTTTTGACTTGAAAAACACAATATGCAGATTAAAACAAACAGTACAAGTTAGCACAAATAGCTATTTGGCAATTTTAGTAAGGTTTTCCCGGCTCCTATAATGAGCACAACACCCTAAATAAGGCCCTGCTCGACGTTATTCGACTTTATTTTTATCTCATTGTCTACTAGCCGTTCGGCCTATACACATTTACTCCCGCTAATAAAGCAGGGGGGATGAAGGTGGAATGTAGGTGAAATGTACCTGTACTTGCATACAGAAATAAAATTATAACATTTAGAAAAAATATCTCGAGAATGACCGGCTGTGAATTGAACCCCGATCTCCCCGTTGCCAGTAGGCTAGACTAAACGAGTCTTGCATTTAGTCTACGTGCTCACTAGTGCAGCCATGAATGATTTTAGTTGAGATTGTTATTCCTATTCCCGGAAAATATTTTGTTTTGTGTTTGTGGCGCTATCTTTATACTTTAGCATTCAATCATATAATAATGCTAGCAGTTTTGTTGACTTCACTGGTCTTGGAGTAAAGTGCTCGCCTCCAGACCCGGTGTTCGTGGGTTAAAACCCCGCCGGGGTCAAAGGATTTCTTTCGAGTGATAACAATTCATAGCATAACTTCTTTTGGAGGGAAAGTAAAGCCATCAGTCCCCTGTCTATTGTGGTTTGTAAGATAACCCTGTAAGGTTTGTGAAAATACCTTCCCCGGCAAAATTGTTAGGCCCTTTCGATCTCACTAATAGAAATTCTCGTGTGCTTATATAATCAGTTGGTTCAGAAAGCGCACGTTAAATACAACAAATAAATAAAACTAGTAGTTGGACCCGTTCCTTACCTACGCAATAAAAATTAAATGATATCAAAATTAGACGTTTAACACCAAACCAATTATTGTAATTAATCCAGCCCTGCTACTATCCATCTGTGTTTTACACATTTTAATTAAAATAATGGAATAGAGCTAAGGAACACATGTATTTATAGTAAGCGTATCCGCATTTGCGTGAAGGAAGAGTGGATAAACACTTAGAGAAGTACAGCCCTCGGCCCACATGGCTGAGATTTGAACCCAGAACTTCCAGCTACGAGCAACCAAACATGATCCTGAAACTTACCTCCTGCACCCAAAGATCTTCAGACCCATTGAATAATTGTTCGATAAAATATATCTTTAAAATATTTATTAGTGCTGTGATCTATGAAAACATTTTCTTACTAACTTAATAGTTCTAGTTCCTACGTTGTATAAAATAAATTATTAATATTTCTAATTAAAAGTTATAAATGAGAAAACATGTGTTTATTATTATTATTATTATTATTATTATTATTATTATTAGCATCACGTATTACTACCCGTTCGGGTTTTACGCACTTACGCTAATATGTAATGTTAGGGTGATTGTGAGATGAAATGGAGGACCTACAATTTAACGTGGGATCCGAACCATGGTGAAGGTCTGGCATTCCTCACATTCACAAGTTGTGTTTAATACACTTCTTGGTGACCTGGTGGTCTATGGGTAAGGTGTCAGACCTCTATGCTGGCGGCCGGGGCTCAATCCTCGGTCCCGGCAAAGATTTATCTGATTACCAAACCCTTCCTTCACCTCTGACAAGACATCTTGTGAATGTGAGGAATGCCAGGCCTCCACCGTGGTTCGGATTCCACGTTAAACTGTAGGTCCTCCATTTCATCTCACAATCACCCTACCATTACACATTCGCGTAAGTGCGTATAACCCGAACGGGTAGTAAGACGCGGTATTAATAATTATAATAATACACTTCTTGTCAGAGGTGAAAGAAGGGTTTGGCAATCAGATAAATCTGTGCCAGGACCGAGGATTGAACCCCGGACCCCCACCACAGAAATCTCAAACAAGTTTTCTTAGTGAAACTTGGTAAATTTGTTTGAAACATTCACAAATATATCAACACAAAAACACTATTTACACATTGACTAAATATATAAAATAATACTACTTAAAAAATATTGCAATTTTAGAGTAAAAAAAAAAAAAACATTAAAACTATTCTCACTGAAGAATGTCAATTTGAAAACCAGTTTGGGACGTCAGTTGCAACCAATCGTCATGAAACTGTGAGGAAAGCTAGCGGGTCGTTGAGCGGTGAAGGAAATGGCTTCAAGAGACACACACAGCAACCGGTCGGTCGACTCAAATTTAAAAACGATATTCTCTCTTAAAAAATACAACACTTGATGTCCTGGTTCAGAAAACTGTTCAGGTGAAAAGGTATTCAATTATGGAGAGGGTGAAATAATAATTGTTTACATATTTTATTAAGTTTATTTTTAATTAATAAATATAGTTTTTTAAATACGACCCTTGTTCAAATTATTAATCAAAAAACATATTTAATTCTTTTTAGTAATTCTAAAATATCCAGGAAATAGCCAAAGAAACAATCTTTTTGAAAACAGAGACATAAAACTTTTGAAATGTATTTTGGGCGTAATCATAGAAGAAAAATCATAAAAATTATTTTAAAAAGTTGAAATTTAATAAATTGTATCTTTTTAATGGTTGGATTTACTTAAATCAAATCAATTTTGTTGTAACAACCAACCTTTATTTTAATAGGAGAAAAATTTACAAAGCTATTAAATAATAACTACCCTCAGATTTAAGGAGGTTAGTAGTACACGTTTTTTAGATATTCTGTGGGACTTCCCCCTTAACGTCTCATACTGTATTATTTGTTCAAGGTCGTTCTTAAAATTATTTTCTAGAATTTTTTGCTAAAGAGTTATTAAGTGGTTTACAGCGTCTTGGTAAAACATTTATGTGGTCCGCAGCTAAATAAAGGTTGGTGACTTATCCTTTACATATTATATCCAAGAAACCATTTAAAATTAGTAAAAATGGTTCATACGGCAGCATAAAGCTACCATGGATCAATGATGAAATGTGTTTCTCATTGTTATTTAATAACCGACGATTTTACACACCTATTACCGAACAACCCTTAAAATATGAGTGATAAATGACCCTAGCACAGGATTAGCCCTAGATAGCTCAGTGGTAAGATATTGACGTGCTAAGTTGGAGGTTCTAGATTTGGTTCCATATTTCAAAAGAATTTTCAAAAAAAGTTAACTATTTAAGTTAAATAACATAATATAGGTTTGAAGTCATTTCACCAACTTATTAGCGGTTTGGGTTTTCCGAATTTCTTCGTAAAAGCGTTTCATTGCCTTTGAATGCTTATGCCCTTTTGCCCTTTACATCTCTTCTGCCATCTTTAAACTTTTGTGGGGCAAATTTTTTAAATAATATTTTTTCCCCCACTCATATTACACTTCACACATCCCTAAAGACATTAAATGCAACTACACTAAGCCACACTGAAAAAAACAATCCTTTCATCAATGTCACACTTGCCACACTGACTAGAAAACGGAGAAGAGCAAGGTAACAATCGCTAAAGAGAGATGGTGATAGTTCAGGGCAATAGGCTGTACAAACATGCCAAAACCACTGGCAACAGATTTATGGTTTCAAGGACAGACAGCTAGTGACTTGGAGTGAGAAGGGATGAGTTGTCTACTCTACTCTGACCAGGCCGTTCTGTTTTGGCTACTGCGGGGCTGTATCAGATATATTTTCAAAAACCGGGGGTTAAACATGAAGCAACTCAGATCGTATCAGTTTTCATGAGTTTCAGATTGAATATTAATGTGACTGAAGTACCATTATAAAGTTAAAAGATGTCGGCATTAACTGATTTACTTCCCCCATTTATTACATACGTTTAATTAATTGATTATTGCACTTATTTGGCAAATTTTTACGCATTTGATTTAAATAAAGTTCATTGAAATAATATTTATTTCAACTAATAAACCTTCTCAAGTATTTCTAACATTACAAATATGAAATCTTTGCATCATTTGGTTTTTCTAAAAATTGTTGCTATATATGCCAACATTTCACACTTTTAGTACACACTGTGCTTAAATTATACATTTAATCTATATTTAATACACTGATCCAAGTTTGGTTTAAGAAGACCTACTAATATATATAATGCCATCTTTAAACTTTTGTGGGGCAAATTTTTTAAATAATATTTTTTCCCCCACTCATATTACACTTCACACATCCCTAAAGACATTAAATGCAACTACACTAAGCCACACTGAAAAAAACAATCCTTTCATCAATGTCACACTTGCCACACTGACTAGAAAACGGAGAAGAGCAAGGTAACAATCGCTAAAGAGAGATGGTGATAGTTCAGGGCAATAGGCTGTACAAACATGCCAAAACCACTGGCAACAGATTTATGGTTTCAAGGACAGACAGCTAGTGACTTGGAGTGAGAAGGGATGAGTTGTCTACTCTACTCTGACCAGGCCGTTCTGTTTTGGCTACTGCGGGGCTGTATCAGATATATTTTCAAAAACCGGGGGTTAAACATGAAGCAACTCAGATCGTATCAGTTTTCATGAGTTTCAGATTGAATATTAATGTGACTGAAGTACCATTATAAAGTTAAAAGATGTCGGCATTAACTGATTTACTTCCCCCATTTATTACATACGTTTAATTAATTGATTATTGCACTTATTTGGCAAATTTTTACGCATTTGATTTAAATAAAGTTCATTGAAATAATATTTATTTCAACTAATAAACCTTCTCAAGTATTTCTAACATTACAAATATGAAATCTTTGCATCATTTGGTTTTTCTAAAAATTGTTGCTATATATGCCAACATTTCACACTTTTAGTACACACTGTGCTTAAATTATACATTTAATCTATATTTAATACACTGATCCAAGTTTGGTTTAAGAAGACCTACTAATATATATATATATATATAATTATTATATTAATAATATTGGGCCATACACACTTAAGGGTGTTGACTTACACATATTTCTGATAAAAAAATTTTTTTTCAACGGGTCGTTTTACTTAAACAAACAAATATACATAATTTGGAACTAAACACATCGACCTAGGTTTGTTAATTTTAACAGAGCCACAAAATTTATATTTTGGATTTTATTGTTGCCTTTAGATGATAAATCGTCAACTATTTTAAAATAAAATTGCTCTTATGAAACTTCTTTATACATGGAGTGTAGAGTTTTATCGCAGGTTCCGAACCCGGTACACTTGAGTAACCTAGACTCATCTGGGCCTGTATACACTAACGAGTACAGTCCTGCTCCGGCTCATTTCTAGAATTGGCGCAACTTTGCAATCAAGATATTCCCAAAGATGCACCTTATTGTTGGCAAGATTATGGTGACGTCACCATAAACGTCATCAGTTTACGCTATCTTCAAGCAATCCTTGTGGAGAATCTAATTTCAAAGTCAAGGCTACTTTATTTTAAATCTCTAATGAAAATGACAGCAAGTACAAAGATTTCCAAACATTTTGCTTATAAACTATCAATAAAATTAGAAGTGGCCTCTTTCTGGGTGCTTTACAAAAACAATATTAGTAAATTATTTTGCATTAATTTATTTTATTAGTTTAAAGCTAAGTTCCATTAATAAAACATTTATAGAAACTTTAAAATTTATCTTAAAGCTACACTTATTTAGTTACGAGATATCTTTGGACTTGTAGGAATACAAACCTCTTTGGATCTAGACAAATATTACACGATTCGTTGTTTTGTTTTGCGATAATGCAAGAAATGCTATTGTTTTGCTGGAATGTAAAAATTCAACAATAAAAAGTAAGTGATTGCTTTGTTAGCATCACCTAAATTGAAACAAATATTGTGCTGTGCAGACGTATGTTATATTATTTATTTATTATTAATTGGAGTACAGTTAACTAATTGTATTTTAAACCATTTAGATAATATGACGCCATTTAAATTTATTGAAGTGATAGTCGATAGTCATGATTTAATAGTTGCGCCTTCTCTTGAGTGGTGGCAAATAAAAGGTGCAACTTTTCCCTCGAATTGAGCCTGCTTCTTTTAATGAATACGGATTTGGGCACATCTTTCAAACTTGCATCGGCGCAACTATTTTCTCCCGTTAGTGAATCCGGGCCCTTGAGGACAACACAACACATCAATGTGCACGAGTTTATAGAAACACACAGAATATCCTCGAGATTAATACAATATTAAATTCATGGCTTAGGACACGTGAAAAATAATAGTGCAACCATTTTTTGTGGGGTAAAAATTCATTTATGGGTAGTTAACTGAAGATTTGTTTTTCAAAAACTTGACATATAAAAAGAAAAGAAAATAGCCTTAACGATTTTATTCCAAATTGGTATCTTGAAATGTTTGATATGACAATTGACTATCTATATTTGTTTTTGGGATGGAAACTTATTTATAGTTTTTTTACTTGGTTTTTTCAAAAACTGAAAATATTTAAAAAAAATAGCCTTAACAATATTAGGCCTATTCCAAATGACTATCTTGGCAGTGTTTGTACATGACAAATAGCACTCTTTACATGGTCTCGGCTAAAAATTCAATCAAATGTTTGCTGATGAATGATTTTTTTAAATTTGAATATTTAAAATAATGGCTTTAGCGATTTGGTTCAAAATTGGAATGGGGAGACTATTTTACGTTATCATTAATTGTATCTTTTTATCTATATTAAATTAATAAAAGGGTGATTTACTCAAGACAATATAGATACAATTTTAATTTTTTTGAATTGACCTTTCAAATTGAATTCAAAATGGTAATCTGGAAATGGTATTTCATGATAAATAAGAATACGTTTATATTTTTACTAGTAGAAAATAGGGTAGTTTAAAATAATTTATTTTTGGAAGATTTAATTTAAAAAATTATGTTTGAACAATTTGTTTTAATATATATTATTGTGATTAACAAGAAAATGTGTTTGTTTTTATGAGGAAAACATACTTAAGGGTAGTTTACTGAAAACCTATTTTTTTAAATTACTATCGAACCCCTAAACACAATATGATAAGTTTTTGAAATTGTCTCATACCATTTATTTTGTGGAGTACTTATAAATATGATTTTTTTTACTTACTACCCATTCAGATTATAAGCCTATGTACTAATTACACTAATGTGTTAGGGATTAGGAAGGTTGAATTTAGAGGAAGTGTACCCGCATTTGATTATAAAACCATTTAGGGAAAACCAGCCTTAGTACAACCGACAGGGATCAAAATCTATCGCCCCGTCTTCAACAATCTAACCAGTTGCGAGAGTAACGCCTTAGATTATGTTGTCATCGAAGTGGGTGGATATGAAATTAATTGTTATGCTCTTTGGCAGACAGATACGTTCCTCTTTTCTTAATGTTTCTGTAACAGTGTATGTTAGTTGATTTATGCTCTTTGGTGAACATTAAACTCTATTTATCTTTTCTTGACCTTTTGGAGAGAAAAGTTTTGTCATTGTTAAGAAAAATAGAACTCGAAATTTTGATAAATGTCAACGTTTCATGATCTTCTGAAACCGAAAAGTGGTTTTCACGATGCCGTCTGGTTGTCTTTCTTTATCTGTGGCTAGATCCTAAACTATTTTACCGATCATGCTAAAACTGGCTATCTAGTGTTTTCATAAGGATCCCCAGATAATTTTTTGGAATTTAATATACAGCCCTAAAATTGAGGGTAGGCCCTAGTTTAATGAAGCAAAAAAAAGATAAAAGCGATTTTCTCAAAATACTCTCTAATGATTTTGATTTAACTTTGTATCTAGGCATTGTTTAAAATTATAAACCAGATGGCATTTCTTGTTTTACAATGACAATTACTTTAATGGTATTTTAAATAAGCATACATTTCCAAATTGGATCACATCTTCGCAACTAGTTGAGATAAGTTACTTATCATTGTAAAGTTGTAGTAAAGTTGTAGTTACAATATTTTAGATTGGAAACTATTTTTATAAAACCAATAGTTTATGAGCTATAGGCCTAAGCATATATATATATATTATATATCATATATCATTTATATGATATATATCATACATATATATGATATATTATATATCATATATATTATATCATATATATCATACATATATATGATATATTATATATATTATATATGTATCATATATATATGATATATATAATATATATTATATATATCATATATATTATATATGTATCATATATATATGATATATATAATATATATATATAATGTATATATGATATTATATATATACATATTATACATATCATACATATCATATATATATGGAGCACTTCTAATATGAAACTGATTGTTATATTCTTTGGTGGACAGATATGTTCTTCTTTTTTAAATGGTTCTGTAACGATGTATACTATTGTATTTATGCGACAATATATATTATTTAGTTTCAAAATTAGTTTTTAATAAATGACTCTATTTTAAGATTAAAGTAGGCGGAAGTCTGTGTGGCGCACCGTACCATTTATTGATTACTAGACATGATTAAATAATTTACAGTTTTTAAGAGTAGGCCTACAGCTGAATACTCTGTAGTACATCTTGGTTATCATTTGCTACTGAAGAATTGGCAATGTAACAAACACGCTTGACTTTGTATGGGCAGCATGAAAAATATCAGTATTCGTGGAGTATGTTATAGTGAGAACACATTGAGTTTAGTAAAAATAGGATGCAATTATTATCTCGTAAAAGGTTTGACATTTTAAAATTAAATAAGCGAACTTTGAGTTTAATCTCTTACTTTTACAATAGCACACCTTTTTAGAGTTTGAACCTTTCTATAACAGCTTTGTATTAGTTTTTGTTCAGCAAACCTATTTGAAACAATTTAGAATTCCTTTGTCTATTTAACATGGCTTACAGAATAAGATCATCATATGTTAATGTCATTAATGATCACTATTAGCATATGCATAAACACAAGAAGTTGTGTTATAATTTTTTGGAGCAACTATTCTTATATTCTCAAATATTTTAGTTCATTTCAAACTAGCTATTTTTGTAAGTTGGCATGCCGAATAAAGGTGTTCTAACTAAGATTAATAAAATTAAATTCGTTAGGTTTGTTTTTGGTAACAATTTTTTTTTATTATTTGTGTTTTAAACATAAACACCCCCACAATCCAGTATATTGGTCTTAAGGAAGATATAATCCAAAACTAGATGTGTCCTAGAGAATGACTATGTGTATAAGTGTGTTCTTGATTTGAGATCATTATAATTAGTTCAAAAGCTTTAAAAAGGAGATACACACAGATATAAACATACATGTTCATAGCATTATACATTTTTCCTGTGTCAAAATTAGGGTATTGCTCGAGCACTACCTAAAGTGAGAAAATGCACGTGGATAGCAAATATAAACTGGATGTTTAATAGACACATCCGTCACCCTGCATTAATGTGTTTCATATATTTAGTCTTGTGAGGTAAGTAACATTGACGTCTTTCAATATAAGCTTAACTCCTTAATGTCACAGTTAACTATAAAAGCTCTATGTTACTCACTGTAGGCTTACTAATTGCATAGAAAAATACAAATAAGAAACTCATGTAATTTATTTGTGAAAGTCATTCATCTACTAAAGTGTATAAAATATAGAACTGTCTCTAAATGGCTTCAGCCAATCTATAAACTATCAAGGCTGCAATAAAACAAAATATAATCAGTTTTATTTTAAGTGAACTATATTAAGATTTTCATTCCAGATTATATGCGCTTACTTTTCTCCGAGGAAATGTAAATCCGGCACATTTACACCCCGTGCACGGGTCTACCATGGGTTTGTGCCAAACCCTGAACTAACGGCCGTCGTCTGTTGCTGACACACCAGTGCTGACCTCATCTCTCTCTAAATAATGATTTTAATAAATAACCTTCTAATCTGGCAAAATCTCCTTCCCTCAAGAATGTGCATTGGGTATATTTCCATCGTCTTACAAGCACAAACAGGTGTATTTTAGTTTTAATTTGGGATAAAACATTGATCAGTGGTGTAGTTAACAATTTGAAGGAGAGGGGACTGAAATTATAATGTTGCCTCTTTAATATTACCTCTAGATGATGGGTCTTCTTCTAAGCAAATATAGGCCTACCAATCACTGGTTTTTGTTCATATGTCACGACAAAGTTTTGTTTATCGTATACCCAATCAGGTTGTATTTTAAATTAATATCAACACACAGGTTGCAAATCATAGTAATTACAGGAATGTCCGTACAGACTTTGTCTCAAACAATGAGTACTCTGTACTTGAGCACAGGACGAATCTAGGACAGTTCGGGTGTAGAGAAATGACGCTAAGCCAAAGGTCAAAAGTTTTAATTAACTTACGTTAATTATATTTTAATTGTTGGTTTACATTTTATATAAAGATTTTATTTTATTGTATATTAGAATTAGTTTTAATTAATTTAGTAATTAATTTCTAAGTAATAGTAATGTAAGTGAAAATCGTATGAACTGAACGGGTAGTATGACGCGCTGCTAAAAACAAATGAAATGTTTAGCTAAGGTACTATGGCAAATTAATTGTTTTCATGTAACTATTTCCCAAGTTAGAGCTCCTCCATTCGATTCTCATTCCAACCAGAAGTTTAAAATCAAACGTTTCCAAACATGAAAAACTAATAAATGCTTTATGCAAAACACTAAGCATTAATTTTATTAATTAACATTTATAAGTGGAACATAATTTGTAGTCACTTATTGGTACTTCCTTACAGATTATTTTGTAAAATATTTCCATTTGTTCTGCCTTAGCTGTCATATAAATGTGGAATGAACCTCCAAACTCATATATGCTCTAATGAGGAAGGGATGAGAAAGGAGTTACTTAAGAGGTAATCTAACACAATTTGCGTGGAAGGAGGTGGGAAATCATCTAGGAAAAAAACCCTCAATAGACACGACCGGGATTCAATCTTCAACCACACCATGATCAGCAGGCCAGTAAACCACGATAGCGACGCCTTAGACCAATCGGCCACTGAAGCAGGTTGAAATAAATTTATGAGACGAACGTAGTGAGTGCTAGAAGAGAACCCCTTCCCATTTTGAATGTTTAAAAAAAAAAAATCCATTGCGTCTAACTGCCCTTTCAGACTATTATTATTATTATTATTATTATTATTATTATTATTATTATTAGCACCACGTCTTACTACCCATTCGGGTTATACGCACTTACGCTAATGTGTAATGGTAGGGTGATTGTGAGATGAAAAGGACCTACAGTTTAACGTGGAATCCGAACCACGGTGGAGGCCTGCTTGGACTTGTTTGAATAAGTTTACATTTTTTTCTGTTGATTGGCTGGCACTTTGTCGGTCAAACTATTTAAAGTCAATTTATAATTTAATAATGTTATTTGCTTAGTAATAGCTTACTCACTCCGGGTAAGGCATCATATCGCTGGAATGCGGCCCATACTTATGTAGGAAACTTAGCTTAATAACGTGCTTAAATTGTTAATCAATGTAATCTCAGTTTGGTGTCCTTAGGAGCCAGTATGTATATTTTCTAGCATTATAATTTAGTGTCCTAATGTTTTGCACTATTCCATTGGGCAGTTGAGTTCTAGCTAACATTGTTTTATTGCTGAATGATTCTACCATTATTAATACGAGGGGATTTGCCCACTATTTTGAATTGGGACGACAGTAGGGGGTAACACCTTAAGAGCTATTGATAATAACGGGGTTCTACTGTCTATTGTTTAGCACCCTCAGTGCCGAGACTAGGTTTAAGGGGGAACTTTAAAACCTGTATCTTCCGGGCCTCTCGGCTTTTATATCCCCAAGTAAGGGCTTTAATTCCGCTTACGTAATAAACATTGTTGATGCATTCCTAATGGGGGTTATGCTACTCAATTGCCAGTAAGAGTAGATTTAAATACCAGGTGTGCCAACTGTACATGGCCTTACTATTTAATAGGAGATCTCCTTAACCTTAAACGTGCATTGCAGGCACAGAATATTTATTTTTATTACAGTCCCATTTAGGGTACTACTTCATAATTTTGATACCATTAGTTTGGGATACTCTTAGAGCATTATTATTGTTATGAAATCACATATTGCTTGACTAAAAGAATTAATATTATTTTTTTCGATGTTGTAATTTCCATCTTCCCCTTCAATGAACGCAAAAAACAAGTTCTCTGCTCTGTTATATTCACGAAAATAATCTTATAGCTTGGTTGTGAGCTTACAATGTTAATTTAAACATTATTTTGGGTAAAATAATTTAAATTTACTTTCTCTGTTTGAATATTCCTGTTTCCTTGCCCAATTAAAGTGTTCTTTCAAGATGATGTGTTCATGTTGAACGGTGTAACATCTGGGGGATGTTATGGTAGAGTGAAGCTACTGTCTTTTTTTTTTTTTT
>CABFOV010005284.1:0-26360 GCA_902141375.1 Timema poppense
GCACACCGATATACCAAACATCACACATTTGCTTCTAGCTACCGTAAAAGCTTTGTCTGACATTGTGCGACAAATCAAAGATCAGATAGCAGCTAGGAGTAGCTACATACCGAATGTAGAGAAAGAAATTTAGTTAGTGGTCGTTTTCCTCCAGAGGCCGTTAATGCCCCGGTCTACTGTATTATAAAATCTGGGTCCTTTTAATAAGTGAGTACTCAACCTTATGATTGGTTCTGGCGTATTTCCCATCCATCCATAAAAATAAAACAATACAATTGACTGAATTATATCAAACGATTATTAATAATAAATATATTTATGTTTGAATAAAATAAGTTTGTGTATTTTATTTTATTGAAATTGTGAACTATATTAAGTCATTTAATTAAAATCATAAAACGGTTTTTTCGTAAGAGTGGTTTACTATTATTATTTCATAACACATTGAATTATTAAAGTAGAATATATCCTAATATGGCGTATTTTTATCGAATATAGTTGTCAATTTAATTTAATTATTTAATAACTTATATATAGAGGTAGTTGATTGTTTGGATACGGGTTTGGATAGGAATGAAATGAATTTTCATTTGAAATAATAAAAAACAAAACTTTTTTTTCTCATAGAATTCTTATTGGATCTTTATTACAAAGCATCAATTTCAATTTGAATACTGTGTTTTATATAATATGTGATGGCATTGAAAGTGCTTAACATACCCAACTTTCCAGGTGTCTTGGTTGCTAATAACTTCTGTTGATCACCCTCCATTGAAAAAAGAAACTCTTTTACATTATGATACCATTCTAAAATTTGTACTACTGTTGTTATTTTAAGATTGAATGTAAAGTAGTTCTTATGTATTAAAAAACCCATGTCAAGACTTTATTAAATATTAATACTCAAAACCCAAAAATGTACTTTATTTTTTATTTCATAATTTGGTATATTATTGGGGGGTTTTGAAAATATTTTTTTTTAATATTATTATTTGAATAATAGCCACATTACAGTATAAATATATTATTGATAGTGTATTAATTGACCTGTCCAACTAGCTATATAAATAAATTAGTTTTAGTCTTACCTGGTCTGATTATGAACTTTATTGATTTGTATAAAAATAACATATTTTATATAAATGATTACAAATTAATCAAATTTATATCCACATATTGAATTTTCCTTTTCATGATAAAATTTGCAAAAGAGTTTCCAATTTAACTTTAGTTGTTTTTGGCTTTTATGATAATACCGAGCACATACTAGCCTACATTTTGTGTATGGTATTTAATGACCACTAATTAGAATAAAGGTTTTAATTATTATACATTATTTACAAAGAAAATTTTGCCTCACTGTTTACTTACATACATTAAAAAGGAGTTTTCACGGGTGAAATGACAACAAAACTGGTAAGTTAATGAATGAGGCTAAGACTATTATTATAGTTGAAGATGTTTTCTATCTTTAGTTATAATGTTTTGTACAAGTTCATAACATTTTGATCATATAACCTTTTACATCAAATCGTAATCACTATCAATTAAGATTACCAACAACTTTTCTGAAAAAAATAATAGTAATGTTATATATTATTTCAAACAGCCCTGTATATATATTCCAAATAAACTAAAATTTAATTATTTAAAAAGATCATTGTCAAAAGTTATTAAAAAAAATCTCAACTTTGATTTAGAACAATTTTTAAAAATAAGTGAAAAATTACTACATCAAATTAATTTTAATTTTAATATAAGAAGTAATTTCTAACTAGCTTAGTCGTTAGGATCAAATAAAAAATAATATAAATTTGTTTATTAGTAGGATAGCCAAAAATGACTCATAAGTGGCAATAATTCTTTTTGGATGACATTTTGTTCACTCATAATTAATTATTATGTAAACTGCAGTAATGAGGTATAGTATATATTTAAGCCAGTTATTATTATCACATTAATTTTGTGACCAATTATTTATACAATTTTATCCATAATGTGCAATATTATCTGCACCACTAGCTTCTCTATAAATTTTTTAAAATACATTTGTTAATACAGAATATTTAATAATGAATGGGGTCGAAATTAAAAAGTTTTAATTTTGTATTTTTGTATATGTTTTAGTTGATATTTTGAGTTTTGACATTGTTCTATCTTGAGTGTAAAACGTAAATAAATATCTTTTTGATAATGTTATTTACAGCTTTTTTCAATTTTCAGCTAATACAATCACGTCACGTTCGTTCAAAACACTGAATACATGGTAATATCCCGTAGTTTTCTCAAGGCCAATGCATATGCATTTATTTATTGTTTATAAAATTATTAAAATATTTCTTTGATATTTTAAAAGAAGCGCTAATTTAGAAATAAGGTATGACAATTAAAATAAAATAAACGAAGTATATCTATTTTTATTTACTATGAATTATGTTTTTAAATTTGATCAAACTCACTAAGCAAATTTTTCACTGGCGTGGCTTAGTATTATTATTATTCCATTTTATAATGAAATAATAAACTAAATTAATTTTTCCTACTGTGCAGTTTTATAGAATACATAAAGATCAATTTAATTGAATTAATCTGCTATAATAATAATAATAATAATAAAGTTTTTAATGTATACATTAAGTCATAGGTACTAAAATTATTTATTTTATAAATTTTCCTTGCAAAAATTCAGTTATTAGCACACGTTTATTTATCTAATAAATACGTACGCATGCAATTTGTTTTAGGTCTATAATAAGTTATCTAACATTTTAACATTTGTTGGACAAATGACTTGATATCCAACAAAAATAAATTAATATGTATATTTTATAGTTATATTTTGTTTGAGTTTGCGTACTAGATTAAGAAACAAAACATAGCAATTCACTTTTTTAAATTTATTATTTAAAGTTGACTATTATGCTTTTATTTAATAAAGGGAATTTTCTCAAATCATTTCATGTGAAAATTATACGAGATATTAAACCAAATTTTCAGTTTGATGCTATTTAGCATAAATTTAATTATTTTATAATTCTCATTTACGTCCCCAAATTATTTAGTTTTAAATAAGTATGTAAATCTTATTCTATGTCATTTAATTATTGGTGTTCTGTAGGTTGAAAAAAGACTAAGTTATTTTTTAAAGTTAAAATTTGTCAAACTAAAAGAAACGTTTTGATTAACATTCCTAGAAAAAAATGCACAACTTAGGCATCAATGCCCTGGACCTCCAGATTAAAGTGGAATCCGAACCACTAATTTCCCACTTAACGTTTTAATGAAAAGGTAATTTTTACTAATAAAATTGCACAAAATTCCCTTACAACAAGCGTAATTATTTTACAGCCATTTGAATATGGCATTTAAAATACGTCAAAATGTTAAAACTTTTAAATTGTACAGCAAAATAATTTTGACACCACATTTTCCATCAACGATAACAACAATACTTTATACATTCTTAAATTAATGAAAGTTTTTATTTATTACATAATTTACTTATCTTTGTCTTTGTACATATTTAATATTTTTACCGATGAAAACTGATACAGTTAACACACATCGATATTCTTCAATCTGATTATTTAAATAGAAGTGCGTTAACATAGAAAGAAAAAAATCTTTTAATGATATTCGAAACAATCCTTGCCATTAAACAAGATTTTATATATTTTGTTTTGGGTGATGCCCCGTACTTATGGATGATGTTTTAGTACTTAACTCCGTACTGAACTCGGTGCAAGTCAACGTAAACTGTGTGAACGACCAACTATCATGGTGATTATTAGCGAAACAAGTAAATATTATGGAAACTTGTACGTAGTTTGGTAGTAGCGCGGCTCATAACTTTCAGAGATGTTTAGTACAAACGCATGCACCTTAAAGATTCACGATACAATACATAAACACAAATTTAACAGCAACTTTCTTATCTTCTGAACAAATTAAATATTATTTTGAAAAAAAAAAATAGTTTGAAGGAATTAGTTTTCGTTAATGGATTTTGTAGATAAAGTCTTAGTTAAAAAATTCAGCGGGTTGTTTCAAATTGTACATTAGTATTTTATATATGCTTTTACAAAAAACAATTTAAAAATAATGTTATATTTGTTGGTAACATTAATTTTTCATAAGACAAGGATGAAAACAATGACCGTGTGAATGAACGTCGAATATTTCCTACTCCTCTGGTTGCTTCGTGATAATTTCGATAAAAGTTTCTCTAAGAAACTACGTACGAAAACATCGGCCGTAGGTACGTGTTCTAAGCCAATCACCACACGAGTCTACCCCAAGCTAGTTAACAAATGAAGGAATGTAATATCAAGCGTCATGAAACGTCATCGGTGTAGCAAAACTGGGTAAAGTGGTCCTCAGGGTGTGTAGACGCTTTCCATCAGGACAAGTCAATCAACTAGAATAACACTGTCTCACATTCTCGGTGAAGAGTCCTCGTCGACAGAACTAAGCCTGCTGTTAGGTCTTGGAGGCGGCGGGGAGTGAGGCATCGTATCCTCGGGGGACGGCGTCCTAGGGGGCAAGGGGAGAGGAGGCGGCGAGGGAGCTCAGTCCGTGGACGCCCGGGGGCGGGGGCTGGAGGTGGGGTGGCGCGCCGGAGGAGGACGGTCCAGGAAGACCCAGACCCAGACCGGTAGGGTACAGCCTGTAGGGGAGGGGTTTCTGCAAGGTGCTGACTGCCGCCGCGGCCGCAGCTGCTTGGCGGTAGTAAAGGTCCGCCGTAGTGTGACCCACCACCGCTGGGACGGCACCCGCCCCCGCCGCCCCAGGGTAGGGCCAGCAGCCGTACGGGGGGCCACCGTACAGACGCTGGAAGGCGGCGTAGTTGCCTGCTTCCGCTAAGAGTTCCAGACCAACGGCGGTTTGACGTTTCCATTTGGTTCTGGAGCAAAAATAAACAAAGACAAGTCTCATTAGGGCGATTGCTTTCAACTCTGATTTTAAGTATAATTTTCATACACTGGACCTTTGATAAAATACAAACATATTTGCCCCCAAAATTAATAACATGCTACCTATTATTTTAATGATGTTTTAATAGGTACTAATAGTTTCTATAAAAAGTGACAGCTGCAGATAAAATCCCTTCCTTTGAAAGTTGTAAAGGTGTAACTGGACTTAGTATAATAGGATTCACTCGTACTTAGGTCTGATTTGACACCAGTGTTACAAAATACACCTCAAGTTGTGGCTTTAAACCCAAATTTAAGGGAATACATTTTTTAGGAAGAGGTATTGTCTTCACGTATTGCCGGGGTAAGCATGGTTAGTTTTTTATATCGACGTCTTTCTACTTGTTTGGTTATACGCATATACGATCGTTACTCTAATGAGGTGGGGATGAGTATCAAAGCATTTTAGAGGTAATTTACCCTCATTTTCCTGGAAGGAGATTAGGAAATAAATTAGGAAAACCATTCTCAGTACACTCGACCGAGATTCGAACCTCAATTTCCTCATCATCGGCAGCCCAGTCTATTGTGAAAGAAGCGCCGTAGACTATTTGGCCACTTAAGTGGGTTAGAATTAGTTGAAACTGTAGTTGTGATGTGTTCTCATTATTTAGTGGAACATTCATTGGACAAGTATCAACGAAAATGCATTCCCATGTGCAGTATGAATAGCGTAACCCATGTGTGATTGGTCAAATGAGGACAAAGCGGAGAGGACCACAGGTATAGTCCATTCACGGTAGGAATTACTCTCTGGAAGGTCTTTTTTCTTACCAATATCCTACTATATAAAATATTTCTGGTAGGGAAAAAGGCCTTTCAGAAAACAATTCCTACGCTGAACAGACTTTACACCTCCACTTAACCTGATAGATAGCAGCTCTATAACTTATCTTATAGGCTACATCAGCCACCAGCAACCTTTTTGAGCCAGGTTGACTTATGAACTTATGATCACTCATTATTTCTCCACTCTACTTTTGATTTGTTTAATTTGTATTATTATTATTATTATTATTATTATTATTATTATATATTTTGAAAGGTATATTGCCTTATTCAAATTGAGTCTTCCAGCATGTTCTATCAGCATCTTACTTTTTTTAGATCCTGAAACATAATTTTCTTACCTATCTTATTCCCTAAATTCAATATTATATTTCCTTAAATACTTCTGCCACCATCCTCGTAGTGAATAAATATATAATGAATAAAATGTACATTTTCATACTAAACTATTGAAATTTCTTTATAACATTACCGATTTTGACCGAACAAGGTAATTTTGGTCATACTCAGATAGTACTTGAGATATTTGTTAGTTTACAAGACTTAAAGATCATATTTTAATAACGATGTAGTTTTCTTACACGATAAGCTAAAAAGTGGCAAAAGATTGACCAATCGACGACCTCTAGGCTACATCGTAGTGGAAGTAAGCAAGGTAAGCTTGCTACTTATCAAAGTGGAAATGGAACGTAAGAAAAAATCTATATTTTTGCAGTTACTACAGCTAAACATATTTTTAGCCAAAATAAATTAAATATTGCACCTGTAGAAACGTAGAGTTTAACCTTCTTCATATGGTGATATTAACAGTTGTTGAATTATACCTGTGATGAGTAAATCGGTATTAAATTACAAACATTTTAAACAAAGATAAAAAGTTGTCATTAAATTCAAGAACACCCTTGGACAGATATTCAATAACTTGTGAGGTAACCATGTGAATAAAATTAAGCTCTGTGTTTCTACTGGAGAATTAATTGATTTCTTTTGACTAAAAAAAATAATAGAAGGTTTTGATATAAAAATCGTAAAATTACTGCCCTTAGTTCGTGTTCTCTAAAATCACACCTTAACCAGCTTACCCTACCCTGGAAACACTCCACAACATATATCTGGAATCTCTAGGTATTTATTTACTTTGTTCATAAAAAGTATATTGTTTTCATAGTTCACACAGATTTAGAGATCCAGTAAAATGACCAAATTTTATCATCACAGTTATGATGTTATATTCAGCTGAAAGTAATTCCGAGATCACGATCAACTTAACGTTCACTCAAGGTTAGCTTAACGTAACTTAACGTAAAGTTTCTTCTCGTGTTTTAAATGGAAGTGATCAAGATGCAGTTAACTTAATGTAATAGATGTCCTGGGAGGTATTTCACGTTAAGTGAACGTTACATGAAGGGTATCACGTGATCTAGCAAGCCAATCATTACACAAGTGAAGTCTACAAGATTATTTAGTAATTCATTTGTTGGTTTTATGACCAAGATTTACTCTTTAGTTTAAGTTCTAGTGATCAGACATTGAAACAAAATAATTAAACAAAAATAGGAAAGCTAAATTTATCAAAAAAGTTTAATAATATATATTTAGTATATCGATTGAAAACTGTAAACACTCACAGATCATCACTTTACAAGTAGTACAAATCACAGATCAAAACACATGGTTACTCTAGAATGCAGATGGTGACCTGGTGGTCTAGGGGTAAGGTGTCAGACTTCTGTGCTGGCGGCCGGGGTTCAATCCTTGGTCCCGGCACAGATTTATCTGATTACCAAACCCTTCTTTCACCTCCGACAAGACATCTTGTGAATGTGTGGAATGCCAGGCCTCCGCCGTGGTTCGGATTCCATGTTAAACTGTAGGTCCTCCATTTCATCTCACAATCACCCCACCATTACACATTAGCGTAAGTGCGTACAACCCGAACGGGTAGTAAGATGCGGTGCTAATAATAATATAATGCAGATGCTTGGCTTGAGTTGTTACGTTAAGTTACGTGAATCTTGATCACACATCTGTTTTATTAAGTTAAGTGAACGTTACGTTAAGTTAAAGTTAAGTTGATCGTGATCCCGGCATGAGACAACAATATAAAATCGGTGAGAAATCAGAAACGAAAAAAACAAAAACAACAATCACAGACACTAATTATTAGTAAACGACTCACATCCGCTGATCGGTTCTCCTCCCTCGCCTCACAGTTTTACAACCGTGACAAATTCTCTAAAGGTTAATTAAAACAAAACCTCAAGGGGAAGGTGAGAAGAGAAAAGGGTGGGGTGAAGGGGGGTATTGAAACAGGTCCCGGATGTTGGGCGAGGTCACAGCTTGATAGGCGGGAACCGGCAACCCGTCACACTAACCACCCGAATTCTCGTTTACCTAAAAACCATCACAGACCAAGTAAACACGCTGACTCACGTTTGAATTAACAGGGTAATAAACTCTATCACCTTCACTTTTTATCAAATACTCCTTCCCCCTTCCGTCCCTACCTTGTCTTACTACCCGTCCGGGCGACACGCCTTTAAATCACGCTATTGTGTTATGGATGAGTAGGGTAGAATTTAGAGGAAGCGTACCCGTATTTGCGTGGAGGGAGAGTGGAAAACCATTTAGGAAAACCCACCCCTGGTTCACCCAAACGAGATTTGAACCTCGATCTCCCCGTCCTCGGCAGTCTAGCTCAACACGACTAGCGCGTTAGCTAACTACTCCATCGAGGCGAGTATTACTGTAGTAAAAATGGAAGTATAAGATGAAATATTATTATTTCATTTAACAGTATAAAGTGTAGGTATGGGGAAAGGAGGTCCCGGGTTTGATTTCCAGAACTTCCAGAAATTTTCTGTGAAGCAGTGGGTCTGGAATAGGGTCAAATCCAGCCTCGTTATGAGTTACTTGAATAAATATGTAGCGGTTCCGGTCTAAAAAAAAGTGAAATTAATGGCCCAAGGGTTAGTTGTGTTGACCATATGACACCCTCCATCCGAAAATGTTAGCACTATCATTGCTAACAGCAATGGCCGCTCGGTCATTAGGCCTATAAATTGATCATGTGCTCACACCCTAGAGTTTTTTCCCCCTCTCCAGTCGAATGCCAGTTCAGTTCTTTTAAATAGCAAATTAAGTTTATTCATATTCATTAAACGCGTGACTCACACCGGTGTGGTCGCGAGGTTAAAGGCGTCAGTTTTGTCTTATCTGGTTCACCGTGTTGGAGAGATTAGTGTTCGAACCCCGGCAACGTGTAGTGAGGTTTTTTCCTATATGGTTTCCTAATCTCTTTGCACGCAACCGCAAGTATCTTTTCTTTAAATTCTATTCGTTTTTCCTTCCTAGTTAGTGTAAGCTTTAATATTCGATGGTTAATAAGACGTGAAAGAGGAAAAATAAAGTGTGTCAAAAAGATCCCATAAAAACTGTGTAAGACATCACTCTTTTTTTTTTACCACGTCTTTTAACCCGTTTTGACTATCGCCTCCCTTTAGTAACCATACCAAAAGGTTAGGAATTAATAATAAAGAGAGTTGAAATATACCCGCTTTTGCGAGTAGAGAGACCTAAAACCGTTTAGGATAAACCATCTTCTGTACACCCAGTTGGGTTTCGAAGCCAAGCCTCCTCATCACTGGTAAATAAGATTAAACGAGCTTGAGGTATAATCTGTATGGCTGCATATGTGAGTGACACGCAATGGGTAGTTTCAGAAATTATCATATAAACATGTAGCTTACTTATTAGTTTGAAATATTACACTTTAATAACTTCGTCACTACAATAAATCTTGTTTAATTTTACATATTTCTCAAGACTAGAGGCATTTCATTATAGAAGTGACCTGCCTCGGTGGCGTAGTTGGCTAACACGCTAGTCGTGTTGAGCTCGACTGCTGAGGACTGCTGAGAGATCGAGGTTCGAAGCTAGGTCAGGTGAACTGGGGGTGGTTTTTTCTAAATGGTTTTCCACTCTCCCTCCACGCAAATGTGGGTTCACTTCCTCCAATTCACCTTTCATAATTCCTAATCCATTAGCGTAATTAGTACTTAAAACGTATAGTCCGAACGGATAGTAAGACGCGGTAATAATCATTATTATTATTTTAAAAGTGGAGTATATTTTTGTTTAAAGTGCTTAGGATTTAATATATTGACCTTTTTTTAAAGCGTAATTTTATTGTATGACCTGAAGTTATGACATAATCATAAATAGGTTAGTTGCGTGACTTGATGTGAAAAGGACATCCTAACACCCGTAAGAGCTCAAAAATGGATTACGAAAATTTCAACACAACATAGGATGTAAACGACTAAGTGGACACTGGCATGTTGCCTAATTGCACAAAACACGAGCTCGACATGATATTTTATTCATGATTGGGAGTCGTTCACCACATACATAAGAGTAGGTGATTATTCTGAGAAAATATTATACTATTATCATCATAATTTAGGATTTATTGGTAGCTTTTGTGAAACAATTACATACTACGACGTTGTAAAAGGGTGCACTGACATTTCGACACCTTTGGTTTGTGTTACTACTCGTTTGAGCTAGCCATATATTGGATATTGCCACTAACGAATATGACTTGACGTTTGATCAACTAAAAATCGTTACAAAAAATACCTTTAAAATGACAGTAGAAGTTCTAATAAAATATTTCAAATTTTCAAAAACAAAAACGCGTAATTAATGTGCATGACTAAATAAAACATACAGTCTAAAAATAAAATAGAAATGTAATTTAATTAAAAGCTGGTGACCTGGTGGTCTAGGGGTAAGGTGTCAGACTTCTGTGCTGATGGCCCGGGTTCAATCCTCGGTCCCGGCACAGATTTATCTGATTACCAAATCCCTCCCTCACCTCTGACAAGACATGTGGGGAATGCCAGGCCTCCACCGTGGTTCGGATTCCACGTTAAACTGTAGGTCCTTCATTTCATCTCACAATCACCCTACCATTACACATTAACGTAAGTGCGTATAACCTGAACGGGTAGTAAGACGGGGTGCTAATAATAATAATTTAAAAATTTGAAAAATTAAGCTTTTGAATTCTACTAAATATAAACAAGGATTTTCAAATACCTGCTCCAGAAGCAATGCTACCTTCCTCCCAACGAATATATATTCAGCTTAGTTGAATTTTTCAACCATGCAAACAAAGTGTGTGCAAAGTTAATTTGATTTTTTTTCCCCTCATTCTGACAAATGTGTGGTATAAAACCTTATATTTTAATTATTCATGCATTTACAAAACATACATGGTATTAAAACATAACTTATACTATATAATCAATGATCTAAACATGAACTTGAGTTATACCAACAAAGCGGCCGCCGGTTTTAGCGATGATAGTGCCAACATTTGTGGATAGAGGTTGACATGTTGTCAGCACAGTGAGCCCTTTTGAGTACGAGGAACTCTTCTGAACTTAAAGAATAATCGAGAACCCCGCAACTCTAAATTAAATAGCTGTTCCTTTAGTACCATTAGGGGTGAATATACACCCAGTAACATTCCGACAAATGTGTGGTAGAAAACCTTATATTTTAATTATTCATGCATTTACTAAACATACATGGTATTAAAACATAATGTATGCTATATAATCAATGGTCTAAACATGAAATCGAGTTATACCAACAAAGCGGCCGCCGGTGTTAGCGATGATAGTGCCAACATTTGTGGATAGAGGGTGTCATGTGGTCAGCACAATGAGCCCTTTTGAGTACGAGGAACTCTTCTGAATTTAAAGAATAATCGAGAACCCCGCAACTCTAAATTAAATAGCTGTTCCTTTAGTACCATTAGGGGTGAATATACACCCAGTAAATAATAAATGGTGCGCCACAAAGATTTTCTCTCACTTTTATCTTAAAATAGACATTTACTAAAATCTCATAAGATCAGTGAAACTAGATAGTAGGTATATTCATTGTTGTAGAAATACTACACCAAAGATCATATATAAAATAATATACACTGTTACTTACTCTATGACACTAGGAGCTAGGAACACTTTTAGAGAATCACCAAAGAGCATAAGAATCAAATTAATTTTCAAAGACCTGTATTAAAAAGTATATATATATATATATATTTGCTTATAGCTTAGACATTATTGGTTTTATAAAAATATATTTCAAAAAAAGATATTTATCTTTAATAGTACAACTTTATAGCGATAAATTATTTCGTATCTCAAGTAGTTGCGGAGAAATTATGAAAATGGGAAAATATTCCTTATGTAAAGTACCCTAAAAATCATGTTTATGAGAAAATGAGAATTTCTATATTGTTTATAGTGATAAGCCGTATCTAGATATTAATAATAATAATATTTAGCACCGCGTCTTACTACCCGTTCGGGTTATACGCTTTAAGTACTAATTACTCTATTGAATTAGGAAATTGGGTAGGTTAAATTAGAGGAAGTGAACCCGCATTTGCGTGGAGGAAGAGTGGGAAAACATTTAGGAAATACCACCCCCAGTTCACCCGACCTAGATTCGAGCCTTGATCTCACCGTCCTCAGCGGTCGAGCTCAACACGACAAGCGCGTTAGCCAACTACGCCACCGAGGCGGGTATCTAGATATTAAATTTAATCAAAATTTTTAGAACGAATTTCAAGTAAATTGATTTTTTTTTCTCTTTTTGCCCTTCAGTAAATTACCCTTAAATTTAGGGTTGGATATATAATTCCAAAAACCCCTCGGGATGACCTTATGAAAACCCCAGAAACTAAGTTTTAGCCCAATTGGTAAAATGGTTTCGTCTCCAGCCTGAGGTACAAACGGCAGACTGCATCGCGAAAACAACTTTTTTTTTATTTCAGGGGGTCATGAAACGTCGACATTTATCAAAATACCGAGTTCAATTTTTTTAAGATCACAATACTTTCTCTCCGAGGTGGCTAGAGAAATATTAAAATTAATGTTGAAGCCAACTACAGGTAATTATGTTTTAAGCTAGACTTTCACAAGCCTTAATTCAATAACAAAATGAATGTCAATGATAGTAGAAGATCTATGTAAGAAAGGGTGACCTGGCAGTCTAGGGGTAAGGTGTCAGACTTCTGTGCTGGTGGCCGGGGTTCAATCCTCGGTCCCGGCACAGGTTAATCTGATTACCAAACCCTTCCTTCACCTTTGACAAGACATCTTGGGAATGTGGGGAATGCCAGGCCTCCACCGTGGTTCGGATTCCACGTTAAACTGTAGGTCCTCCATTTCATCTCACAATCACCCTACCATTACACATTAGCGTAAGTGCGTATAACCCGAACGGGTAGTAAGACGCGGTGATGATAATAATAATAATATTAATATGTGGTCAGAAAAAACTACTAAAAATTGTATCTATTGTATAAAATACTTAAAACACAAAGGTCATGTTAAAAATATATTTAAAATTTGCCGATATTAAAGTGTAATGGCAAAATAACTAATCAGGGCCGCTGTTAAATATTACCTGATTCTGAATATTTCAATTTCTCCTTGACCAAACTCTGCGTTATGTTAACCAGGTCGAGATCAAATGAACCACCTGTTAGCTACCTCTTGTCAATACCAAAAACACCTAACATACGTCACTTTCGGACTGCAAATGCTGGGGGGGGGGATACAAGTTTAAATCCTGGTCAGGTGTTCTTAGGGTGGTTATTACATCCCTAATTAGTGTCCCACTCTCCCTCTGTGCAAACGTGGCTACACTTTCCATAAATTCAGCCTTTCTCATCCCTAACCCATTAGGGTAATTATTACATATGCGTATAACCCGAACGTGTAGTCGGACGCGATGCTAAAAAACAAATACTCGGCCATTGTAAGAACTCTACTATAAGTTTCTCCTAAACTAACCGATATTATCTTTAAATAAAGCGATGACAGTTTGAATCAGGAATTGTTAGCCAGCTCACGTGCCTAAGTGCCGTTGTAATAAAACACAAAAACCTATTTTTCACTCACCCGCCTCGGTGGCGTAGTTGGCTAACGCGCTTGTCGTGTTGAGCTCGACTGCTGAGGACGGGGAGATCGAGGTTCGAATCTCGGTCGGGTGAACTGGGGGTGGTTTTACCCTAAATTGTTTTCCACTCTCTCTCTCTCTCCACGCAAATGCGGGTTCACTTCCTCTAATTCAACCTTCCCAATTCCTAATCCATTAGAGTAATTAGTACTTAAAGCGTATAACCTGAACGGGTAGGAAGACGCGGTGCTAAATAATATTATTTTCACTCGTCCCGATCTAGAAACCATGATCCTGCCCGGGCTTTATTCCACGTAAAAAAACAATGAGAAGAACCTTTTTGTTTTAATGTTGAGGTAGGTCTTTGAATGGGGAAATGATGGTTTCCACCTCCTTCGTTTGTTTGTTTGTTTGTTTGTTTGTTTACCTAGAACTTGATAAAACTCTTCTTATCTCTGTCCACTCTCTTGAGCTCTGTTTGGGAATAAGGTGGAACATGCTCTGCTTCGTAGCTATCAGTCAGTCGCAACATTTACTACAAAACTAATCAAGGGGTGTACAGTAAAACCTCTGATAGCCGTGACAAACGGGGCCGAACTTTCTTTGGATCAGTAAGTTTATTACCCCTCTGAAGGGCTAAAAGGTAAAAAACAACAACTATAAACTACATAAGTTACAGTATTTAAATACCGGTAAATGGTTATTGAATTTAACAAACTCCGCGGTTTAATATCATCAGTAAATGTGAAAGTTTTTGAAGTTATACTTCTTTAGGCGCGTTATGAAAAAATGATGAGAGTGAAATTTTAAGATGCGCGCGCATCACTGTAACACAAAAGTAACAGGTTGAAGCTAAACCGCTCATTAAGTCTCGAAAAAAAAAAGCTACCAACAAAATAGAAATAGAACCTCTGTTAGTCGCGCATGTTGGTACGCTCGTCGCCTCTGATCACTGTTTTCATATATATAATATTTATCCACATGTTTCTAGTTTCTACATTCACAACACGTGTTTTAGTTTCATACAAGTGCGAATTATATATGTGCTAATAAATTATATTCAGTAGTGATTTAAATTGAATATTTTGATTAATATTATTTACTATTCGTAAATATTAGTGAAAAAAATTGTGCTTATAGACTTTTTCAAGTGCTCCAATATAATTGAGGTTAACTATCCGTATGTATTATTTATTGATATAAATTAAAATATTATTATTTAACATAATTAATACTAAATATTATTAAATTATTATTGTTAAATATTTATTTAATGATGCCAAAGAAGTATAACTTCTCACGCGCGTACATAAGTACACACACCAATTTAAAAAAAAAAAATTTTAAACGTGTCCATGCTCTTGCAATCCGATGATACAACTGTTAGATTTTGCCTCTTTTTTCTTCTTCCCCACTGAAAGCTAACATTACTGCCCGTGTCCTTTGTACAAAGCTACTTGGAACAATTGTGAAAGCCATGACTTTGCCACTTGGTGCCACTTGCCACAAACCATTTCACAATAGCTGGATAAAACACTTCCTAAATAATCGATTTCACGGAAAATTGCTTGCAATTCAGTTAGAGGTCATACTCAATGCAGTTTAGTGAGACGACAAAAAAAAAGGAGGTATGTTTTAGTCCTTTTGTTGTTTTTGTTCTCGACGTAGTTTGATAATGATGGACGGAAATGGTCAGCCAAGACGAATTATGGGTATTGTGTGAGCCATAGTATCCAGCCTGTCGTGTCGTCTGATTAACAACCCTACGGTAGCAACTCATCCATTTGAAGAGTGGAATCGCTGTAGGAAAGTAGGCTTAGAAAATGCAAACATATCTCTGGACGACGGCATTGATTTTAGAAATTATATTTTTAATCGTGTCGGCCTGGATGGTCTTGGGATATAAAGTGCTCTATCCAGGAACCTGATACTCTAGGGTTCAAACCCAGCCGAGGTTAATGGACTTTCTTTAGAGACGCAAATCAGTAGCACAATTTCCTATGGAGGCGAAGTAAAGCCATCAATCCCATATCGTTTGCTGCATGTTAAATAACACTGGAAGGTAGGTGACCTGGCGGTCTAGGGGTAAGGTGTCAGACTTCTGTGCTGGCGGCCGGGGTTCAATCCTCGGTCCCGGCATGGATTTATCTGATTACCAAACCCTTCCTTCACCTCTAACAAGACATCTTGTGAATGTGGGGAATTCCAGGCCTCCACCGTGGTTCGGATTCCACGTTAAGCTGTAGGTCCTTCATTTCATCTCACAACCACCCTACCATTACACATTAGCGTAAGTGCGTATAACCCGAACGGGTAGTAAGACGCGGTGCTAATAATAATAATAACACTGGAAGGTATGTGAAATTATATTTCTGGGCAAAATTGGTAGGCCCATTCACTCTCACTCATAAAAATTCAGTGTGGAAGGTAATGGGAAACTAAAACATTTCCTGAACTTCCCTAGGACAAGGCGTTTCTACCAGATGGTGCAGGCAGAACTAACCAGCTGAACAGCTGAGTGCATTCACAGCTTTGGGTGAAGAGAAATCACATAAAAAACATCCTTTAGGTTGTTGACAAGAAGATTTCTATTAATAGTACTACATGTATCGGCGGTAGTTTAGTCTAGGCTGTCAGCTTCATCTAGTCTTGTTTGTGTTTACCTGAAAGTTGGTGTTATAATCCCAGCCAGGTGTACTTAGCGGCTTTCCCTTAGATTGCCTTCCACTCTTCTACCACATAATCGAGGATACATAATCTCTAAATTATACCCTCCTTAAGGTGACCTGGTGGTCTAGGGGTAGGGTGTCAGACTTATGTGCTGGCGGCCGGGGTTCAATCCTCGGTCCCGGCACAGATTTATCTGATTACCAAACCCTTCCTTCATCTCTGACAAGACATCTTGTGGATGTGAGGAATGCCAGGCCTCCACCGTGGTTCGGATTCCACGTTAAACTGTAGGTCCTCCATTTCATCTCACAATCACCCTACCATTACACATTAGCGTAAGTGCATATAACCCTAACGGGTAGTAAGACGCGGTGCTAATAATAATATACCCTCCTTGACACTATTTTATTAGTATTTAAGTATGCGTGTAGCCCGGATGGGGTACAGTTTTATTTTATTGGCATTTTCTTTATATGTCTAACGTAACCGCTGAAGATCATAAGATTTGTATTGTTTTAATTTGTTTTAGTAACTTCTGTAACGGTCGGATAACTTACCTTTGTTCGGCAGGCCCAATTTAGCCTATATGGGAGTTACAATATTAGCTAAATAAATTAACTATGTTTACTAATTGCAGAAATTAAACGTAGGTTATCCAGATTTTATAGAAATTACCAAAATAAATGTTATTTTCACACTAATTAATGAACAATCGCATCACTAATGTGCATGTATTTGTAATTAATACTTCATTAAAGTAACAATGGAAATTAAGATCACTACCATTGCAACTCATTTAAGTATATATAGTTGTTTTTTTAAACTTTGATTTCCCTTTTTAGGACAATTCTGTAATAATATAAATCTCTTTAATGAGACAATATTTTTCAAGAGCCAAAAACCAAAATATAAAACCGATGTAGACATTAACATTCGCTATTCATATTTGAAAGTGGGTTGTTTTGTAAAAAAAAGGTAAAGTTATAAAATAATTCGGGTCAAACACTTCTACACAAGCCATAGAATACAATGATTCATATTCATTTGAACACATACATTTAATATACATTATTTTCCAATTTTGTTCTACAATAAATAGGCTGTATCTACAGAAATAAACGTCCATTTAAAAATTCTATAAAAGATTAAATTATATGTGCTTCCTATTCCTAAAATGTAGTTTTTTGATAAGCCATTTGTCGATCTGTATGTTTTTCTATCTTCTTGTGTGTCTGTCTACATGTTTATAAATCTCTACATTATTGTACTTCTAAATAGTATAATTTAAAGTTTAAATCAGATCTTAATATTTTTGTATTCACGGCACACTATTCATTGTCGTGAGTCCACACGGCACACTAAACGTTCAAGATGTCGAGGGCACGGGAGATTCGAACGTGCGCAGAGAGATTTATCTCAGTTGAACCAAATAAATATATTAAATATTTCTAGCATTTTTTTCTTTGTTTCTTTTAAAAAATTAATATTAAATAAGGATTATTTTAATTTAATTTAATTTAATTGCTCTAATGGGCTAAGGAGTCACACTCACAACAGACTGGCCTGTCGATGGCAGGAAGATCGGGGTTTGAATCCCAGGAGGATGTACTGAGAGTGCTTATTCCCAATGAATTTTCCACGCTCCCTCCAAGCTAATGCAGGTATACTTCCTCTAAATTCAATGTCCCCAATCCCCAACATATTAGCGTATTAGTAAATAGGTGTATAAACGGAACAGGTAGTAGCACGTGGTGCATATATATATATATATATATATATATAACATATACATGCCTAATCATACCGTTCCCTTCCGAGGTAAGTAAGAAATTGTACATATAGCCAAAAAACAACTCCTTACTTAATCCATCCTCACTAATTGGTTCTACACTTCCCTATCCTTGCATACTCTCTTCTATTCAACAACATCCATGCACTGATTCATAAATACTCTTTTATTCTTAAAACAATTAATGCTTATTTTTTCACACATCCGTTTATGTCATTTAGCCACGTCTAGCATGGCCTACCCCTTCTTTTTGATCCACACACTCTACCTTCATATATTTTCTTCAATTCACACTCATACGCTCAACATGTCCAAACACACGTAAGACGCTTCTTTCACATCGATATATTGGATTCCCTTTCAAACGCACTCCTTTAGCAACCATTCATTACTGACTCTGTCCATAAGAGTTTTTCCACATACATTTCTTAGATATCACATTCCAACCACATTCATCTTGCTCTTGGGTTTTTCCTGACAAACCCAAGCTTCACATCCAGAAAACAATGTTGGCGTCAACAGACTTCTATACCCTACCATCTTTGGCCCATTCTATATTTCTTTATTCTTTGAAATAGTCAACATACATCCAACAGCTCTCCGAGGTGCATTCACCCGTTTGTCAACTTCACTATCTTTTCTTCTATTTTTTCAGAATGTTCTGCCCAATACACACAATTATTCACGTGTTCTAACAGTCTTCCATTTATAAAATATCATCAACTTAGTTTTGGAGATATTTATGCGAATATCCGGTCTGCCTGTCACCACATTCGAACAATTTAACGCAATCTGCATGTCTCTTTCATTCTCAGCCATTAATACGGCAGCATTCGCTTATAACAGCACTCTCACATTCACATTGTTCATTTGTGAACCAACCGCGTTCTCACAAACATCCCTCATGAATACATTAAACAGCCATGGAGACATGACACAACCTTGTCTAACACCTTGTTCAATGCCAAACCATTCGCTCAAAGCTCCATCCATCCTAAAGCCTGGTTTTCACGGCGATAGTGAATTGTGATTGTTGCTATCATGATATTATCATCGTCTACACACGCTAACAATCACTCTCTCACTCTCATGATAGCACTATCCCAAGATTAAACACGCCAGACTTTGTCGATAGTGATAGTGATAGTGATATCGTGAGAGTTGTTTCAACTATCACCATGAAAACGTTTAACAACTCACTCTCATGATACTCGAGAGCATTTTCTGTTTTTGTTTTGAAGAAACTCCGATATTTTGTGGCTGTAGTTAATTGGTTTCTTTATTTACTTTGTCTGCCTTTTTCATTGTGTGTTCATAATGTACAATTAAATCACTTGCGGTATGTCTGCATTTGACATGATGGCCTTCCTATCGCAAGTTCGTTGAGTAGGCTATTTGATGCACAAATTAGTGTACATCTCCTTGCTAACCATTTTCTGATCCACATTCGTTTCTTCTTATGTCGTCTAATAATATTGACTCCAATAGTCATCGTACAACCTCAGCAATAGTCTACACAACTTTTGCCATTTTGTAGCCAACTAGAGTAGCCCCATGGCTTCTTTGGTGCTGACTGACAGCTCACAGCTGACTTCTGACAGTCAATAGCTAACTAACGTGATAGCTACTATCGTACACTTTATTGAAAGCTACTTCTAGTAATAGTACTATCATCGTGAGAACCAGCCTTTTAACTTACGCTTTAATTCCATGCTACACCGCCATACTTGCATTTACTAACCATGCATCCACACCATATTCTTTCAGAGCATCCCATAACATAATCCCATTCACCTGATCGTAAGCTTTCTCCAGATCAACAAATAAACTATGAAATTTCTTCCTTACTACCATACATTTCTCAATCAATTGTTGCCATTCAAATATCTGGTCCGTGCAACCTCTACCTGGTATTAAACCTCATTGCACGCACCAAATCTTGTCAGAAGTCATTTCACACACCCTCTAGAAGAAAAAATTGCTTGATTTACTTTCACGTACTCATATGTGAAGTCATGGGATCTGCAGCTGTCACTTTGGTTAGATGTATCAATAACTATAAAATAAAACATAAAAAAGTAAAGTGTTTTTCATTTTCGCCGCACATAATGTTTGTATTTTCTAAACTGCACCTACATTAGCTCATAGTTAGGATATAAAAATCACAATAGTAAATACCACGTTTAAAACCAGCTCTCAGTGCACCCGGCTGGAATTCGTATCCCAGACTTTCATTAATATAATGATAAAATGCAATACGAGTCTAATGCATCAAATAACTGGGACATCAGTACATACAACCTATGTGAAATGTTGCCTGTATACATGTGGGCATACGCGTCAGTACCGTTTAGTCTGGTTTACCAGTGAATGAGAGTTCAGGGTTCGAACCCCAGCCAGGTGTACTGAGGTTTTATTTTTAGTAAAAGGTTTTCCATTTTCCCTCTGTTAAAATGCGGAGTACATTTTAAATACAATGGTATATTTATTATCTATGTCCCGTTACATTAAATACGCGAAAGAACCAGATAGCCTATAAAGTGACTTACAGGGGTGAGAAAATTAATACCCTCTTTTTACAACGTATATTTGTCCACTAAAATACTATCACTGATTGTTTTTAGCGCCAAGTTTGGGTTACACGCATATGTTCTAATTATTATTATTAAGTTTACCCGTATTTGCGTGGAGGGAGAGTGGAAAACCATTTAAGGAAAACTACCCTCAGATAACCCAACTGGGATAAAACCCCAATCCCCGCCTAATCGGCAGTCTATTCTATTGAAAGCGTGATGCCTTAGACAATTCAGCCACCGAAGTGGATGCTAGTACAGTCCAATTTTCATAGCAAGGGAAACTTATAAAATACAAACATATATTTGGCGTCCAAAATTAATAGCAGTTTACTAAATTGTTAAGAGTTGTTTTTCATGTATTGATATTAACTATCAAAAGTAACAGCTACGTATCACATAACTATTTGCCGTATTATTGATAAGGCCTTTCCTATGATGATTGAACTGTACATTCCCTCTAAATTCTAACTCCCTCGTCTCATAGTGTAAATATGAGCACGACCCGGGTGATTGGTAAGTCTTGGAACACGGACAAATTAATTTGTATTGTTATTAGAACCACGTCTTACTACCCGTTCGGGTTATACGCACTTACGCTAATGTGTAATGGTAGGGTGATTGTGAGATGAAATGGAGGACCTACAGTTTAACGTGGAATCCGAACCACGGTGGAGGTCTTGCACTCCACACATTCAGATTAATACACGTCTTGTCAGAGGTGAAGGAAGGGTTTGGTTATTCGATAAATCTGTGCCGGGACCGAGGATTGAACCCCGGACCTCCAGCACAGAAGTCCGACACCTTACCCCTAGACCGCCAGGTCACCAACACGGACATAACATATGTATTTAGAGATAACGTGAAGTATCACACAATCTCGCGGCAACGTGCCAGTTATTTGTAAACTACTCTTTTTCTCGCAACGTAAACCCGGGGCGGATAATTCCAACAACAGGCCAGCGAGTTAATGGGGCCGAGAGTCAGTGATCAGTTCCTTTTGGAGTGCGATCATAGAGGCGAGTGATTGGGTCACCACAAAAGAGCCGCTTTTTTCCAGTCGATTTCACGCTTTTCAACACCCAAGAGGCGGTCAATAATAGCCCTCGTACAGGCCAGGGAAGCGCAGCCACAGCCATTGTGAACGAAATTGATTGAAAAATACAACAAAAGCCAACACAATTAAAAACTAAAAAAAGAATAGTGAGAAAAAATAAATGAGTATATATTTCAGGGGTGGGTATCGTACTTTTAGTCAACTAGTAATAAACTAATCGTTTTTAGAATATAGGAGCTACAACCCAATTTATTTATTAATATACATATCTGCCAGCTAAAAAATACTACCAGATCTACTTTCATGTATTCATAAGTCAATTCACGTGATCTGTGGCTATCACTTTTGATAAACGTTATCAATACTTAGAAATATTTTTTTGCACCACGTCTTACTACCCAGTTGTACTAATTACGCTAATGGGTTAAGGATGAGGAGGTTGAATTTAGGGGAAGTGTACCCGCATTTTCGTGGTAAAAGGTGGGGGAACCATTTAGGGAAAAGCACCCTCAGTACACCCAACCGGGATTGGAGTATGATCTTCCCATCATTGGCAGTCTAGTAGTCTATTTCAGGAGTTGCGCCTTAGACCATGCGGCCACCGAATTGTGGAAATAATATTAATAATAAAGAAAAATCGTAAGAAGCTAACACTTTCCGCATGTCCATCACAGACTTTGCCTTAAAATATGAGTGAATAATGACCCTGGGGACAAGACGACTCCTGTATAGCTCAGTGGTTATATAACTTGCATACTAAGCCGAAAGATCCTGTGTTCGATTCCTATGTCCCAAATGTCATTTTTCAATTTGAGAATATAATAAATAAAAATGTTATCGATATTGACCGTAAAAAAAAATTGCATCTTCTAAAATATCCTTAAAATGTCCAATCGTAAGAAAATCAAGGGATTTTTCCTTTTTTTAAAAAAAATTAAGCATTAAAAAAAGGCAAACAAATAAATTTGTATTTTTAATACTGTGCGAATGAATATTGACACCATCGTTAGCGTCAGCGTTACAATTCAAGAGGAATCAATCATAACTGATTGCAAATGAAATAGTAATGTGTAAAGTCAGCATGACGTAAGCCTTTGTGTTTAGTGTGAAAGGCGACATAAGTGACGGGAAAGATATTAAGAAATATATATACATATACATATATAATTGTACAATTATTGCCCTAGTTTATTTTATGAAGCTTATCATTACATTACATAAACGAATCTATAGAGCTTGTAGTGTGCGGACAATGTATTCTATGTTGTCCATTGCAGTTCGCTCGGAATTCATTCTCTACCACACATGCACTGCTACTCTATGAAAATGGAAGCATGTTAAGCTACGCTATGGTAGAAATTAAAGCGAGAAAGAAATACCACACACTACTAATGAATCATTAAGTTGATAGTATCATGTCTCACTTAGTAATGTGGCAATCGCGTGCGTTTAAATATTTATTGAGTCACGGAAATAATACACACAAAAAAATCATCTTAGCTATTGTAAAGTGACGTAAAAAATAGGAGCATAGGACATATTTCATTATATTGTATTGTAGATTAGTATGTGACTAATTCAACATTGGTTGATTCGAAAAATTGGGTGATTTGAAACCACCATAGTTCCTCCTGAAGTTTATACTTAAATTACTGGTAGAAATAACAATTATTATTATTATTATTATTAGCACCGTGTCTTACTACCCATTCGGGTTATACGCACTTACGCTAATGTGTAATGGTAGGAGGTGGAGGCCTGGCATTCCTCACATTCACAAGATGTCTTGTCAGAGGTGAAGGAAGGGTTTGGTAATCAAATAAATCTGTGCAGGGACCTAGGATTGAACCTCGGCCGCTAGAACCGAAGTCTTGATACCTTACGCCTAGACCGCCAGGTCACCCAAAATAACAATTAATTAGAATTTTAGAAGGAAATATTTGGATAATTCGAAGCCTATACGTTGTTAATTTTTTCAAGTTTGTACTCATTTCAAATCTAACTTAGCTTTAAACCATCCCATATTACAAAAATATCGAATAAAGTTGGAGTTGGCCTACTGACACAATAGTAAATGAGAAAGTGGGGAATTATTTACCGGCGGCGAGCGAGTTTCCTAATATAGGAGATGTGTTGGCCCGGGTTTAACCAATTGTGATTTAATTCTCCACTATAGGTTTTTCCAAGATTTTTTATTTGGATTCTCCTTGTTTATTTATATATGTATTTATTGTGTATGTATGTTCATATAGCATACAATATATAAAATGTATGTGATTATATATAGCATATTTTGAGGTTATCAAAGTATTGTGTACGAGCTTCCTCATGAACATGGTTAATTCTAATTTAGGATATTTCAAATTTTTTTAGATATCCCGTGGACCTCGAATTTAATGAGCTCTACTCTATTTTATAGATAAACGTGTGTAGTAATTCGTGGTCACATCTTATTGGTTAATTTTATTTTCGCATTTAAAAATAAAACATTTTTATCGTGAATGATATTGGATATTATTATTATTAGCACCGCGTCTTACTACCCGTTCGGGTTATACGCACTTAAGATAATGTGTAATGGTAGGGTGATTGTGAGATGAAATGAAGGACCTACAGTTTAACGTGGAATCCGAACCACGGTGGAGGCCTGGCATTCCCCACATTCACAAGATGTCTTGTCAGAGGTGAATGAAGGGTTTGGTAATCAGATAAATCTGTGCCGGGACAAAGGATTGAACCCCGGACCTCAGTACAGAAGTCTGACACCTTACCCCTAGACCGCCAGTTCACCCGCCTTATGTCTGTTTATTTGTCCGTCCCTGAAGCTGCAGCAGAAACTCTTCGATAGATTTTGGGATTTTAATAATAACCTTAAGATTAAGGATAGCTATCTAATACCCGCTTCGGTGGCTGCATGGTCCAAGACGCTACTCTTGCAACAGAATAAACTATCTATGACTGGGATATCGTGGTTTGATCCCTGTCTGGTGTACTGACGGTGGTTTTTCCTCAATGGTTTTCCACTCTCTATCCACGCAAATGTGGGTACATCTCCTCTAATTCAACTTTCCTTAATCCTAACCTCTTAGCGTGATTAGTACATAAAAGTATAACCCAAATGTTAGTAAAATACAGCGTTAATTTTTTTTATATGATAACATGTTTTTTTTAAATGGCTCAAACAATTTTGTTCAAAATAGATCTGAGAAGTAATTTACATTGTAAATAACACTGTTTACTGGTTTAAGAGAAGATTTTTTGAGGGTAGATTACCGATGGCTCTTTTTTAAAATTTGAAATATTTTGGAGATAGTCGTTACGATTAGTGCAAAATGGGTAACTGTGAAGTGTTATATACAGTAAATAATATCGTCATTTTTATTTTTAAAAAAACAATATTTTTAATTTAGTTTATTGTTTACCAATTTTTGAAAATACGTATTTTAAATGGAAATAACAATTTTTTTTTAAATATATATCTGAAGAGTGTTTCACATGATTATCAAAATAATGTTTGCTTTCTGAGAAAAACATTTGGGGAGTGGTTTACTCTAACACCGATTTTTTTTAATTCGTCACAAGCTCTTATAGACTATATGTGAGAGTATAAACGATTAAGTCACACAGGCTATGCTTAGTTTAATCGTTTAGTAACATATTAGTTCATCTCTTTAATTTTTGAGTACTACTCTTTTGTTTTATATTTGAATCACGTTTTGCTACCCGTATCGGCCCATCCCCATAGTTACACTTTTAAGGTACAAAAGAGGTTATTAAATTTATAAAATAAGTGTACCTACATTTGCATGGAAGAACAGTGAAACACCGTGTAGAGAAGACAATACAATACACCCGGCCAAGATTTAAGCGTTAACTTCCCTGTCATTGGCCAATCGAACAAAAAAAAGTATTGCTTGGAATAAGAATATAGCAATTAAAATTTGTAATCCAACATATGTGGGTTATTGCATTTATCAGTAATTGTAGTGTAGCCCTTTTTTTAAGAATTCTCATAACCTCTATTTTCAGTGCCTAGTAAACCCAGTTAGTAATAAAGTACTAAAGCTTCTGTATAAATACTATATGTTTTTAAAGTAGATATTCATTTCTATTTTATCGTAAATATTTTATGTAAAATAAAAAATAGTAAAAGCTTTTTCAATTATGCAAACAGCTTTAATTTTAAAATGTTACGATGTTATTCGATACAAAATTGTTTGTCTTAGCTCAACATAGGGCGTGAGCTAATATTTTAGTGAAATTATACTTTTTTTCAGTCTACGTTATAATAAAATAAAGGAGATAATCATGGATTGACTCAATACAACAAGTCTGTATTATTGTTACGGAACATAGAATTTTTTCAAATTCCATCTTTTTAAAAATAAAAGTATGTTGTCGTCAAGAGTCCATTCACACTTAGGCCTATTTAAAATAGTGTTTCAAAGGTCAATTTTACCAAATAATAAAATATAAACACGTCAATGGTTTGATAAAGATTTTATTCTCGGTCTTTCTTTGGG
>CABFOV010005284.1:26489-43929 GCA_902141375.1 Timema poppense
GGGGGGGTTGAATCCACTTAGCTCCCCCGTGGGTGTGCCACTGACTTGGAAATTAGTTGACTCCCGAGAATATAATATAGTTACAACTACTAGTCTACTAGCACATACAACGGTCTCTATGCATTTAGGAATTGTTGGCTTTAGAATTAAATTTATAATCTTGGCCTTAAGAGGCTTGTGTTCGAATACCACCTGGTGAGTTTGTGGTTAGTTTTGGCAGTGTATCGGAGAACCCTGTATTTATAAGAACCCCTATGATAGATATTGATGGAATTTACAAGGTTGAGTGAGATCATTCATCATTTAAGGCCCTATTGTGATGTGCAGTTGGGTATTATCGTTTGAGGTGGGGTGAAAGGGATTTAGCGCTAGGTTAAGTATTTTTGTTGATATAATTACAGAATTTTTTTTTATCTAAAACATTTCTTCATTAGATAGGACTACGTTTATTTTAATTTTCTACAAATGAAAATTTCAACAGTTCTTGAATATTGGTCATGGGCATGGTGGCATTTTAATAAAAAACTTTTTAAACGAAGATAAGAAGTTATGTTTTAATTCAACTATGTCCATGACAGATATTAAAGAACTGTTGACAACACCATGTGAAGATAATTAAACTTTATATTTTTACTGAAACAATGTTTTATTTATTTTGGTCAAAAAAAGTTTTACTAAAAAAATTAGCCTTTTTTTTTGCGTCCCCTTCTACGCCAGCTTAATAGTACTCCGATATTTATATAAAAGATGTTTAGATATCCAGGTATCCAAACTTTTGCGAAAAAAAATATTTGACAGCCCTGGAAGAACATTTGTCTAATCATTTCCTCCCTGCCCGTTTGGACCTCTTAAAAACCGCTACAGATCAACTATAGGTTAAGTTTAGATCCATTAGTTACACACCCCAAAAAAAATGTGTATACCTACCTGCTGAGCAGATAGAAAATAAGGGCATTCGTTTAGTGGAGGAGGTGGAGGGAAGATCCACGAACAAAAGAATTAACCGGAAGAGGTCTTATTTGAAGTGTTAGGATGAACGTCCCCTGTGAAGATAGCAGCGAAATCAAGTTGGGAATCGTAAATTAGAACTAATTTTTCAACGACTTCTGTTAACAACAGCGATTTAGAATGTTATTGTTATAAAAGTTTTATATAATATGGATAGTAACCACTACATAGAGAATAGTCTTTGTTCTTGCTTTCACGGTTACAAAATTAATCACCAAAGGAAATCAAATTTCCAAAAATCAATCTACTAATAGACAAATTGACCCAAACACAAAATAATGTTAAACTTAGGTTATATCATTAATATTTTTGTTAGCATGACAGAAACCAATTAAAAGTTCTCATAAGCACTAATTTGTAGTTCAAACCAACCAATTTAAGAAAATATAGAAGTGCATGATAATTCTTTTTTAAAAAAAGCTTTGATTTATATAAATTGCAGTTTCACATTAAAATGTGTTTTCTCAATAATATTATAAGCAAAATAGATACGCTATTTTCTGGAGAAAAATTAAACGTGTTTATATTCCAAATTAATTTATTAAACTATATCATCAAAATAATTACCACTAATTTAAAGTTTAACAATCATTTTTGATCAATGCAATGGATTGACTTTATGTAATTAATGTAGAAAGTTATTTTAAAATGCTAACACTTTTTTTTAGCGTTACTCTTAATAATTATGCATTTTAATTATGCCGTTCACATAAGGTGGAGATTTAGGGAAAGCAAGAAAAGGCTAGAGTTTTTTGCAGTTTTTACATCAAAACAAATATAATAACTTGATTATTTAATACATTTTTACATGAGCATTCGTACTATTTTCAATGTACTATTGGCAGCATAAACCCCTCTCTATTCGAAGATGGCTGCGTTATCTGATAGCTCGTGCTCTTATTTGGTCACTCATATTTAGCAGGCTATTTCAACACGTCCATCACAGACTATGCCTTAAAATTGGAGTGAATAATGACCCTGAGGATGGGATGACTCTTGGATAGCTCAACGGTAAGAGCATTGGCCTACTAAACCAAAGATCCTGGGTTCGATTTCCGTATTCAGGTGTTATTTTCAATTTAAAGATTTTTTTGGCCAAAATATAGAATATTGCTCCAGTACAATCAAATAACTTAATTTAATTCGTATGATTCATATTGATATCAACAGTTGTTGAATAACTGTCATCAACGTAGCAGCATTAGATGACAAACTTTTTAAATTAAGAGAAAAAGTTGTCATTAAATTCCAGGACACCCTTGACAGATATTCATCAACTGTTGAGATCACCATGAGAAGAAAATTAAACTCTATGTTTGAATTGAAACAATATTTGATTTATTTTAACCAAAAACGTTTTTATATAAAAACTGCAAACACACTGACTTTTTTTTCGTGTCCCCTACCTTAAGATATAATAAACAGTCTCTTATATTGCAACAAAGTCAACTAAAATAGTGATAATTTTATCAAAATAGCTATGAACACATAAAATAATGTGCTACCATCCATTTACTATTTAAAAACTTAACCAAACTTATTTATTCCATCTCTTTTTTTTTTATTCGTTAAAAAAAACGCCATTAATAATCACTGACCCTTTGACAAAGTCACATCGCCACAAAACTCGCGGGTACAATTTCAATGTCAGGATGATGTATATCTATATATATATATATATATTGTAAGTAGCGCTTAACAATAATTTGCAATGACGAGTTCTTCTAATGCACACAAAACGAACCATTGTACTTAACACCCCTATTAATGGAACCGCAATCATAATAAGTGTTTAGCGAAGCGGAAAGTATGATTAAATAAACGTTCATCTCCCCCCCCCCCTCAACCCCCCTTCCACTCCTCTGACACACTGTACAAAAGTAAAACATCTGTATGCAAGAGTCATAAAGATGTATTTATATGGATCTGCGTTGGGCAATTTGTCACTTCTTTTTTTTTTAAGTCCCACCGATAAAAAAAAAACTACAATGTACTCCGCCTTGCGCTGTAAAGTTTTCTTTGTTGATAAGGCTGAATGAAGGACACACCGAAACATATTCTATTCCCCGCCTTGTGTTAGCAAGATAAGAGAACTAGTTGATGAATATTTAAAAAGTGTTAATTTATATTTATGGCCGGATGCACACGAGTATGGAGCCAGATTTCAAATCTCGAGAAGGTTTTATTTACCTGAGATTTTTGTAACTGTTATTACCGGCACAGGGCTGGCATCGGGTTCTTAGGGCGGTGTGCAAGAATACGACTGAGTGTTGTTTGAGTGCTGATATAGTGTGTAAGAACCAGGCTAAGTGTTGTTTGAGTGCTGGTATAGTGTGCAAGAATGAGGCTTAGTGTTGTTTGAGTGTTGGTATAGTGTGCAAGAATCAGGCTAAGTGTTGTTTGAGTGCTGGTATAGTGTGCAAGAACAAGGCTGAGTGTTGTTTTAGTGCCGCTGTATTGTGCAAGAACCAGGCTGAGTGTTGTTTGAGTGCTGGTGTAGTGTACAATAACAAGGCTGAGTGTTGTTTGAGTGCTGGTGTAGTATTTAAGAACCAGGATTAGTGTTGTTTGAGTTTTAGCTTAGTGTTAGTAGAGCCTTATTATTAATCTTAGCTCGGCATAATAATAGGTATACGCATAGATTAATTGTGTTAAGTCTGATGAGATAAAACATTTTTTAAAGGAAATGTACCCGAATTTACGTGGGGGGAGAGTGGTAAGGAAAACTACCCTTATCACCCCAATCTCTACGTCAACAGAAATCCAAACTAAATGAGCTTAACATTTACACCACGTGTGCACTGACGTGGATTAAATACCTTAATAAATAAAAACTCATTTAAATACCCCGTGTTTATTGAGCTTGGACCACATTTGAGTTCTACCCAACCCCTCTCCCCTGTAGTGTAGAGAGGTGTAGCCTCGTCTCTTTCTCTCTCTCTCTCTTCATCGCTCAATTCCTTGTTTGCATAACAGCTCTAGCCGCAACCAAAGGTGGACGTGGAGACCCCTCTTAAGAGGCGGTCTAAGTGAGTAATTCATGTCACTAATTGCACCTAAGCCCTTAAGTTCCACCTCACTTCTGGGCACATCAGTTACAGCAAAGCCAAACCGTCTCATACATATACCTTCAGCTTCTGGAGAAGGGGATAGAGAGAGAGAGAGAGAAAGAGAGGGAGAGAGAGGGTGATCCTTGGGCGGCTTCATGCATTATGGAAAGTGGACTAAAAGCAATTACAGAGCAGTTCAGGAAGGTTGTTTCTGAAAGTGGCCAACTACTTAACCTGAGCCTTATCGCGATCCTGACGTCACACCATGCATACCACACCACACCATACCATACCATTATTATAATACAGCCTCTTAACAGGGGTATCCCCAACCTCGACACCCGCATGCGATATAAATATTAAAAAAAAAAAAATTGGTACGGTTAACCTCAAAGTCTTTTTTCAATATCTAATAACAATTCAGACATTTACTTAAAACTCGTAATATAGATCTAAGTGAAACTAAATAATATACACTGTTACAGGTAGGTCTATAATATTCCACTTAAAAAGAGCATAAATGGTATAATATGCATTGTTACAGAAATAAAATGGAAAAAATAGTAAGCCTATCTTATTCGACCAAATAGCATAAATGAAATAATATACAGTGTTACAGAAACATAATGAAAAATGATGGGCCTATCATATTCCACCAGAGCATATATGAAATAATATGAATTGTTACAGAAATTAATTAAAACAATATAAGGCCTTTCATATTCCACCAAATAACATAACATATATAATATACATTGTTACAGAAACATAATGGAAAAAATAAGCATAAATGAAATAATATACACTGTTACAGAAATATATAGAAATAAAGGGTAACATCTCTGCTCATCGAATCAACTCTCCATCTATCAAACCTCCTTTTAAAACAAATTGTTTGCTTATAGCTTGGAAACTACTAACTTTATAAAAATATATATATTTTAGATAAATGTTGTTTATTTTTAATAAGCCTACAACTTTACATTACAATCTTATTTCGTTTCTCCAAGGTTTGCAGAAATAATATGATCAAAATTGGAGATAGACATATACGCGTCTGTAAATTACCATTTAATATTTTCCCCTACCAACTTATGTATTAGATAAGAATTTTAATCAAAATAGCTAGAACCAATTTTTAGCTATAATTATTAAGTTTCAGCACCAACAAATCAATTACTTTACCTTAAAAATGGTAAATTAAGATTACAAACTAATGCCTCCGACCCCCCTTTATAGCTCGTGAACTGAAACAATTTTAAATCATTGAGTCGCTATTTTTATATAATTTATTCAAGGTATTTAACGTGCGCTTTCTGAACCGACTGATTATATCACCACACGACTTAAAATTATTTAACTTAAATATAATACAGTCATAACACCCAGCCCCAGGCCATTATTTCATAACAGTGAAAGGGTTAACCCACATTTCACTAACGATAATTTACTGGACAGATATCGAACCCGGAACCATTAACTCAGTAGACAGACACGCTATCATCTGAGCTAAGGTGTCGCACCGTTATTTGTAACTTATAATTTGTACACTTGTTGAAATTATGCGATACAATTTTTATTAAGCGCTTCAGAGGCCGAATGGTCTGCTGAAGACGGGGAGATCAAGGTTCGAATCCCGGTCGGGTCTATTAAAGGTGGGTTTTACTATGGTAACCACGCTCCTTCCAAGCAAATGCAGGTGAATTACCTCTAAAAAATTTCCATTCCTCATTCCTACCTCATTAGAATAGTTATCATTATATGCGTATAACTTTAACAGGTATAGTATTATTATTGATAGCACCGTGTCTTACTACCCGTTCGGGTTATACGCACTTACGCTAATGTGTAATGATAGGGTGATTGTAAGATGAAATGGAGGACCTACAGTTTAACGTGGAATCCGAACCACGATGGAGGCCTGGCATTCCCCACATTCACAAGATGTCTTGTCAGAGGTGAAGGAAGGGTTTGGCAATCAGATAAATCTTTGCCGGGACCGAGGATTGAACCCCCACCGCCAGCATAGAAGTCTGACACCTTACCCCTAGACCACCAGGTCACCGACAGGTATAGTAAAACATGATAGTATAAAACAAATTGACTAAGTGTCCGTAAGTCATCTCGGAAGTTTGCTGTTCTCCCGATATAAGAATAACAAGCAATTCACGTCAAATGGGGCATTGGCTTACCTCCAAATCTTGGCGATTTATACGGTTCAAAGGTCTAGGAGTAAGGTGTTGGACTTTTGTGATGGGGGGTCCGGGGTGCAATCCTCAAGTCCTGGCACATACTTATCTGATTGCCAAACCCTTCCTTCACCTCTGACAAGACATCTTGTGAATGTGGGGAATGCCAGGCCTCCACCGTGGTTCGGATTCCACGTTAAACTGTAGGTCCTCCATTTCATCTCACAATCACCCTACCATTACACATTAGCGTAAGTGCGTATAACCCGAACGGGTAGTAAGACGCGGTGCTAATAATAATAATAATAATAATAATAATAATACTATGAAGTTTGAAAATATTGGTATGTATTTGTTTGTATTTTTTTATATGTAGGCTACTGATTTTCTTGACAAAATTCCTTTTTTTTTTAGCTTCGCCAATCTTAATCCCAATTCACAAACATAAAAATATAGAAATCCTCGTAGAGAAACACTAATAAAATCGCTCTAATAGTGAGCTACCCATCTTTTAACAACAAGTAGTGTAACTTCAAGATTCCCTCCCTCAAACCTACCATTTTAAGAGGGTAGCCTTACCCCCCTCTTCCCCCTCCCAACCCAGCATTCACGAGTTCCTAAGATCATGCAAATTGTTTCCTCCTAATATAATGGAGGAGTTTCATTAGCTTTGTAGCTTGATTCAACATTATGTATAAGGTTGCGTGCAGGAATCGATCTATAGTTTACTGGAATACATTACAATGTGACTTGCAGTTTACCGAGTTACTGGCTACAAAGCGCTTGTATTACGTTCCAATGCTCTTGTTTGAATTGTATATAGGTCTAATTAACAACAGATACCTTATTAATAATTAGTCGGCCTTTTATACTAATATTCCTGAATATTTTATCAAGTTGAGTATAGTAAATAAAGTAGTTTTTTAATCGTATGGCATATATATGTATATATAATTATACCACTATAAAGCCACACGGCTGACTCACTCACTGACATTAATGTTTACCCACTTCCAGATGAGATAGAAATTTGAAATTTGGCAAACTTATAGATTCTAGCCTGTAACCAACGGTAAAATTCCAAAAAGTAAAAAAAATCAAAATTCAAATTGGCAGAGCAACTTTAAAGTCGGTGCGGACCTTTCTTGTGTAGGTCTTTTGTGGCTAAACGGTAAGACCTATCAAAAAACGGCTCTGGAATCACATTAATTTACATCCACTTGCAAAGAAAACTCACTGGGGGTTCGGGGGCGTAGCCCCCAACAAGCAAAGCGAGTATTATATACACAAACAAAATATATAAAGCATAAGAAGTAGGCCCTTACATGTATTTCTGTACAAAGTATGCATACAAGATACTACGATCAGAATAGATGCTGAACAAATCACTGTATTATTATCTAAAAGCTTGATAATTAATGGGCATTAAAACAATTGATTTATGTCCTTACATTATACCTCACATGATATATTTACACGTCTTACTACCCATCAAGACACCACGCCTTTTATTTACACTAATAGGGAAGCGATGTGTAGAAATATACCCCAATTCATTGTGTAAAAGTAAAATAGTGAAATTATTTAGAAAAAAACAACATCTTTTAATATAAGTGGCTGTAATTTAGTCTCCGACTTCCTCGTCAGAAGCAAACATTATAAGAAGAATCACATTCCAACCTTTTACAAGCACATGAATATATTGAATCCACATTTACAATTACAAACTCAGTATATGGATCACCTTCTTTATAGCAACTGGATTTCATATAGATTTCGATTGAGATACGGCGCATGTCCGTAATTATAATCATTCATTTCTGAAGCTTCACCTTTCATATATAGGTACTTAATTGTATAACTTTGCTTTATTCCATAATGATTAGAAGAGTTGGTCGTTCAATTCGCATGCTCGCCGATGCGGTTAGAACGATATACAATATATATATAATGGTTGACAAAATATAATATAAATAGGTCTGCTGCTTGCCCATACGCTAGTCCAATTTTAGGTAAAAAAATATACATCGGGGCTTAAGATACGTTTCCATGTAGGATCCATAGTGTATTTTTAGTTGCCATTATTCCTGAATATTTCATCAAAGTGATTTTATTTTTAGCACATTGTCTCACTATCTGTCTAGGTTGTGCACCTATGCACTAATTATGCTAATGAGTAAGCAATGAGTTAGTTTGAATTTAGAGGAAATGTACCTGAATTTGCGTAGAAGAATAGAAAAACCATTTAAAGCAAAACCCTACAATACACCCCACCGGCATTTGAACCCCAATCTCTATGTCATCTGAAGTCTAGTCCAACATGAGAGTGACGCCTTAGACCATGGAACCACTGAAGCAGGTTATAGTGCTTATAATTTCTCTCTGGGGTTATCATGTTTAGAAATCTCAGCTGGTATAAAAGTAGCCTAGCATAATTTAAAATCCCATCTCACGAGCGATTAACCGGCACTCTAGGTACACGATTAACTGAGACATTAGTTACAGGATTAACTAGGGCATTATATACATTACCAGTAAGCCCTTGCAAAGCTTTCGCACATTCAACCTTCCCCTTCCCGCCCCAAAGAAAAAAGAATGATTTAGTTTTTTGTTGGGTTGTTAAAATTAAATACCCAGCCAAGTGTATACACAAAATAGCAAAGAAAGTTTATTTTCGGTAGTTGATACAAAAATATTGTTACATTTATATTTTAACTTAAATTTTAAACAATGTGTTTTAACGTAAACTGAGTGTGCTGTCAGAAGTCTGTAAAAAATCTTATCCACTGATACCTTAATCATCGCTGTAGGCTTTGTATTAGTTGAGAAAAAGAAATGTTTTTATGATGATTATTATTATTTAGCACTGCGTCTTACTAACCGTTCGTGTTATACGCTTTAAGTACTAATTACGCTAATGGATTAGGAATTGGGAAGGTTGAATTAGAGGAAGTGAACCCGCATTTGCGTAGAGGGAGAGTGGAAAACAATTTAGGAAAAAACCACCCCCAGTTCACCCGACCGAGATTCGAACCTCGATCTCCCCGTCCTCAGCAGTCGGGCTCAACACGATTAGCGCGTTAGCCAACTACGCCACCGAGGCGGGTAAAAAAGAAATGTTGACAACAAAAATAATATATAGGAATCAACCGGGACATTAGATACACGATTAACTGGGGAATTATATACATTATTAACCGTGTCATTATATAGGCCCACATTATTAACCGGGAAATTAGATGCACGATTAACTGTGACATTAGATATACGATTAACTGGGACATTAGATACACAATTAACTGGGACATTAGATACACTATTAACTGGGACATTATGTACATTACTAATCGGGACATTAGATACAAAATTAACCGGGGCATTAGATGCAGGATTAAATGGAACATTAGGGACACGATCCCCAGGGGATTCGACGAGGATTCGAGCAATTATTGACTAGGTTTGACCGAGTGTGGTGCAAGCTTTTTCATTTAAAATTCAAAGTGGTTTAATTAACATCTTCAAAAATAATTGTATCTTATCTTGAAATCAACTAATCACTATGTGCCATTCTCAAGGACTGAGGGGTAAGAAAATTACTACCACGATATAGGAATCGCCCACCTTAAAATAAAAATTCTTCCTCGTCACTGTAACCCATTACCAAACGGTCATCATAAATTCTTAGTATTAAAAATATAGCTAACCTATATTTTCATGATTCCTCGACAATACTTTTCTGAAGATATTTAGTTAACCGTTAAGATGTAGAGGATGAAATCGTCCTAAATCAAAATGCTCTTCAGGATTTATTCTTATTCTTATTATTATTGCTATTATTAACATTTCCTTTGCTCAACCAATAATTTTAATCATAAGAAACGCCGGATTACACATATATGTAGGCCTGGTGCAATTCAAAGTTGGACTTTCATATTTAATTTTATTATATGTTATTTAATATTCACCATAAATTAAACTCTTAATGATTTTTTTTTACCACTGCATATTACTACCCGTTTGTATGGTACGCCTATGCAATAATTATTCTAATGTGTTAGGGATTAGAAACGCTGAATTTAGAGGAAGTGTACCCGCATATGCTTAGAGAGAGAGAGTGGAAAATCACTTATGGAAAACTACTCTCAATACAGCCGACTGGGATCGAACCACGATATCCCCGTCATCGTGAGTCTATACTAATGCCAGAGTGACGCCTTAGACCATGCGGCCACTGAGGTGGGAAGTGTTATGTGAATTGTACTGTCTTAGGTTAAGTTTGATTAGACATTGTGTAGTGATAGCTTATAATTCTTTGCTTAAAAAGTTATCTTTAAATACCATAATAATATTAATAAAATTGTTATTGTTTTAATAAATAACAAGTTTCATAACCTAAATTATTCCAGTAAATTAAATAAACTACTATATTAATGCCAGCATTTTTTATTCTGTGCATCATCTTGCAGCCCATCCGTGCTATCCACATTTAACTAAATTAGTGGGGTATAAAGATAAGAAAAAAAATTTATTATTATTATTATTATTATTAGCACCGCGTCTTACTACCCGTTCGGGTTATACGCACTTACGCTAATGTGTAATGGTAGGGTGATTGTGAGATGAAATTGAGGACCTACAGTTTAACGTGGAATCCGAACCACGGTGGAGGCCTGGCATTCCTCACATTCCCAAGATGTCTTGTCAGAGGTGAAGGAAGGGTTTGGTAATCAGATAAATCTGTGCCGGGAAAATAAAATTAAAAGAAAATGTATCTAAATTTGCATGGAGGGAGGTTTAATTAAGTGGAAAAAACTTTATAATAAACCCATCACGGATTCAAACCCCAAACCCCCATCACTATAAAACCTGAGATTGACTTTTAGTCCTCATGCCAACAAGCGTACTCACGTGGTTCGGATTCCACGTTAAACTGTAGGTCCTTCATTTCATCTCACAATCACCCTACCATTACACATTAGCGTAAGTGAGTCATCAACGAATACAAAAAGGCCAGCAGGAAGTGGTGACCGCTTGCACTTAGACATTAAAATTAAATTGTTACGTATGCATTTTAAAAAAAGTACAAAAAATTATACCTTTTGTTAAAACATTATCTCTATCAAAACTCGATTCAAACTACATTGATAACAACCAACTATAGGAACTATTTCAAGTTGGGGCTTTTCGTGTCAACTGAAAAATACAACATAGCGATAAAATCTTGTTTTCTGTTCTATTTCCTGTTGAAATGTATAGCGTTAGCTATTTGGTTAGTGATACAATCAAAATGTGTTAAAAATAAAACTAATATTATTACTAATGGGATTTTTTTTTTAATTTATCCAGATCATTTTCTGCACCAGTATATAGAACGACACTGTCAAAAGTTAGCTTATCTGTTAGTTTTGTTAACAAATTTGCCTACTTGGAGAGTTCTAATTTATTTTGCGAAGCGAGTTGCATCTTAGCTTGATGCACCTAAGCAGTCTAAGCTCTATCCCACTTAGACCTCAATGTACAAAATAAAAAAAGGGAAGAAATCAAGCAATCCACCCTGAGAGGGCTCTTGTCTATGTGCTGATGAACCTTTCCCTCTTCGTCAGACGAGTTTACACACTCATTTTTAAAATATTTGTCACCTTGAAAACATGGATTTACTTTTTAATTTCATGTTTTTCTTGTTTCCTTTTCTTTTTTTTAATCTGCATCCTGTTAGGAAGAACCCACCTCGGTAGCGTAGTTGGCTAACGCGCTAGTTGTGTTGAGCTCGACTGCCGAGGACGGGGAGATTGAGGTTCGAATCTCGGTCGGGTGAACTGGGGGGTAGTTTTTCCTAAATGGTTTTCCATTCTCCCTCCACTCAAATTCGGGTTCACTTCCTCTAATTCAACCTTCCCAATTCCTAATCCATTAGGCTAATTAGTACTTAAAGAGTATAACCCGAACGGGTAGTAAGACGCGGTGCTAAATAATAATAATAATGTTAGGAAGACTCTTACAGATCATTTACGTGACCAAGCCAAATAGCCTGAGTTGTAAATGATTTATAAAAAATATGTTTGCAAAAAACTTACTTCAATATAATAATAATAATAATAATAGTTTTATTACACTGGAGGAATATTTTTAGAATTATTTAAGAATTTGTGGTTTCTGTTTCAACATTATATCTTTAAAATTCACTGAGTAAAACGTAAATTCACTATCACTGGGAATCCTATATTGACTTGCCATGAACTCACAGGTAGGCACCGTCCTTAAATATAATCCTTAAAGTTGGATTTGAGTCCTACTTGAATTTTACTCTCTTTTGGGATTCATAATAATTTTTACAAACGAGCCTCTTTTTGAATGTATACATTTAGGTTAGTTTTTTAGTGCTGCTTCTTACTATGTGTTCAGGTTATATACCTATACTAACCACGCTAATGAGTTAGGGATGATAGAGGTTAAATATAGAGGAAGTGTTCCCACATTTGCATAAAGGTAAAGTGGAAAACCATTTAGGAAAAAAACCTCAGTGTACCTGGCTAGGATTTGAACCCCAGTATACCCGTCATCAGCAGTTTAGTCTTTTGTGGGAGTGACGCCTTAGACCATATGGCCACCTAAATAGGTCTTAGATTAGTTAAAAGTTTATAGTAACTATCGCTAAAACTAAATTGTTATTAATACTGCTCGGGGTTTAAAGGTACATTAATTATACCAGATCGCACACATCAGTGGACATGGGGATACGGGTGCCGGTCTCGTTTAGTTTGACTTACCGCTGACGGAAAGGTCACGTGTCGAGTCCCAGTGGGTTTTATTTACTAAGGTTAATTCCCCCTAAAGTGTTTACCACTCTATTTACACGCGAATGCGAGTACATTTCCTTTCAAAGCTACTTTCCTCATTATTATATAGTGGATTTCCCAGATGTATGAAAATAAAAAAGGGTGATTAGTGCCTAAAACTAGCACTAAATAGTAATATGGATAAAAAATACACCCTGGATCCAAAGGACAATTTTAATAGGGAAAAACTTATCTTGCATTTATAGACGTTACTCAAAGAATATTACTGTCGAAGAAAGTTAAAGCTAAAATAATTTATTTGAAGGGTTGAGATTTATTGATGTGCAGTATGGGCCGTTGGCGCAATTGAAAGGGAAATATTTGAAGGATTTTAAACTTTGTACTAGAGAATAATGTTGAAAATATCAGGGATTGAGATAGTATCAAATAATAGATTGCTAATAAAAGCAAACGAATAAAGGAAACTTTGGAAAATCATACAGCAAAGAAGAATTAACATAGTAGGCCATACACTGATACATGATAGTTTGACGAGGATAATTATAAAAATATATGTTGGAGGGAGAAATTCAAGAGGAAGACCAATACTGGAGTACATGAAACATATAGAGGATGATGTTGGCAGAGAAAAATACAAAGATGTAGAAAAATTGGCCCAGTATAGGCAAAAATGGATAGATGCAGCGAACCAATAATGATGACTTAATAATTTATATATATATATATACATATATATATGCTTAAGGTAATGTTCTCTGCAGCTTTCATGTTAAATAAGAATTATGTTTGTATTTTATATAATATTAAAAATCATTTGAGGATAGTTTGCAAATAGGATAAATGATTTTCATAAGTTTTAATTTTTTTTTTAATATTTTAACATTTAAAAAAATGTAGTCTATATATAAAGAGTGTTTATTGTGATTAACAATATAATTCTTTTTTTCAGGAAAACTTATTTAAAGATAGTTTACTGAAATTTTATTTTCTAAATATTTGTTCCAAGTTATAATAAAAAATATGAGAACATTTGAGCGATCGTGCCGTAACATTAATTATTTCGGGTTTCAAATTTAATTGTGTGCAAAAGTTGTTGTTAACATAGCATTTGTGTTAGCTTGGAGAAGTGATGGGTTTAAGAATAATTGTGTTTGTGTTAGCGTGGAGAAGTGATGGGTTTGAAAATAATTGTGTTTGTGTTAGCGTGGAGAAGTGATGGGTTTGAGAATAATTGTGTTTGTGTTAGCGTGGAGAAGTGATGGGTTTAAGAATAATTGTGTTTGTGTTAGCGTGGAGAAGGGATGGGTTTGAGAATAATTGTGTTTGTGCTAGCGTGGAGAAGGGATGGGTTTGAGAATAATTGCATCTGCGTTAGCGTGGAGAATATATGGGAAAGCTCCAGTGATAAGTCACATGTAGAAAACTACCCTAAATGTACCCAACCAAAATTCGAAACTTGGTATCCTGTCCCCCGTAATATAAGTTTAATATATTGCGAGATTAGCGCCTTAGTCCACGTACTGACAGTTGCAGGACAACTATTTTTAAATAATTGTAAAAAAATTTAGTAATGGGTCCCAAGGAGTACAAATTATTTTCGTAGAAAGAGGTTTCATTTGACAAATTACTCTTTTATATGTCATCAACCCTATAAAAAAATATATATACATATTAATCGATAGCATCGTTTATTTCAGAGTCATTTGACAGATGGCCAGACATTTTCTCTCAACGTATTTTCGTTGCCTTCGGTTTTTGAGTTAAGCCTTGGCATGACAAACGACATAGAACACGACGAATAAAACACTTATTACAATCAACTCGAAACTCAACTGTGTAATCAGTTCTTTCTTGACGTGTAATCAAACATTATCTGGATTACCTCAAATTTTTCGTGTAACATAATCACCGTAACATTCTACCACAGAAAAAAAAAGGGAGGGAGGGAAATGTGCTCCATCAAATCACGTCCACATTATGCCCAACCGTTTCTGGGAAATGTCAACCAACCCTCCCTTAAAAGACGGTAGGCCAATGTAATATTTTTTTTTTCCCCTTTAAGGGTTTCTTATCGGTCACAAAACACCACATTACCTGGAACAAATGAGATAATGCATAAGTTACGTGATGTGGGTTAAAATCCTTACTGCTGAAATGTTACCTTTGTTATTCAGATCAGAAGTTTAACGTAAGGTCTAAGAGTACAATAGCCATTAGTTTCAAGCAGTTTCGTAAAAACAAAACAAAAAAGGTTTTTGACACAATAAATAGAATAGTATCTAAGTAGATACAATTAGTTTAATTTTCTGCACATAATAATATCAACAGTTCTTGAGTATTTATCCTTAGTTCCGTGAAATTTGATGAGAACTTTTTGAATTAATTTAAAAGTTTTTCATCAAATTCGATTTTGTGGACATATATTCAAGAAATATTTAAATTAATATGTGTAGAAACTAAACAAATCGATGCTACCGAATAACTATTCTATTTATTCTTATCAAAAAAGGTTTGCTATAAAAACTTCGAGAATATTGGCCTCAGATTGCATTGCCTTAATTCAGAATAGTATAGTTTATACCAGACTTGCTGAGGATCGACATTTACGGTATTTTTTTATATGAATTAGTTTAAATGTTCAAAAATAATTTAGTTGTAAACTAATTTGATACGGATTACAAAAAATTACAATGGACATTAGTAAGTATAATATTAAGGACTTGCCTACCAGTGACGACACGGCCGGTCAAGATAGCATTTCCACGTTGGTTAATTTACGTTTTATTCAGCGATTTTTAAAGATATTACGTTGAAACAAAAACCATTAATTCTTAAATAATTCTAGAAATAGTTCTACGGTGTCACAAAATTATTATTATTACTATATTGAGGTAGTTTTTTTGAAAACTTTTTTTTCCTAAATCCTCTAAAACTTAGGCTAGTTAGCTTGGTCACGAAAATGTCCTTAAGGAGTCTTCCTGCCAAGATACGGATTAAAAAAAAGTCCGTGGTAGCATTATATCTATCTAGAATAGGAAACCAGGAAAAGGTAAAATTAAAAAGCAAGTCAATGTTTTCAAGGCGCAAATAGTATAGTGAGCGTGTAAACTTGTTAGAGGAAGAGGGGAAGGTTTATCTGCAGATAAACAATAGCCCTCCCAAGGTGAATTACTCATTTTCTTCCCTCTCTTTCTATTGTGTACATTGGCGTCTTAGTGTGATCGTGCTTATAATTTTTATGTGGATCAAGTTATGTTGCAACACACCTCGCAAATTAGCTTCGAAATCTCCAAGTAGGCAACGTCATTACAGAGAGTTACAATTTATTAAATACCTTCAACAAATCATATTAGACTTTAATATAATACAATATCACAGAGATAAAGTGGTATATAAGAAATTTGAATTTTTTTTAGTTCAATAGATTTTTTGAAATATTTTCATTATAGGCCTACTTAATTTTTGGCAAATTGTTACAAATGATTCTAATAATTCCATATATTTTTGTATTTTATTTTAAATAACAAATTACTTTAAGAAAATTGAAAATATTGTACTGATGCTTAACCAGCCCCTTAAGTGATGATAGAAAAATTAGGCTGTCATAAAACAATATTAATTTTATTTAATATAATAATTTGTTTATGTATTTAGTAAAACTATCTTCACGTAGTCAATCTTGAAATATTATAAGATATGCATAAGAAATTAATTTAAGGCATACATTTTTATTAACTCGTTTCATGGCTGGCCTTGAAGTTATTCATATTTAAGTAATATTAAAATATTTAAAGATAAATATAAGTTTTATATCTATATTATTTATACACACATAATTTTCTAAATATTAATTTTCCTTAGTAATAATAACTATTACTCTTATTATTGAGGATATTAATAATTATTATAATATTAAATTAGATCTTTATAAATATAATTGTGACTAAAAAAATTGGATTCTCATTAGTATTTTAGTTTTCATGATAAATAATAAATTATCTTAATTGTCTTTGTATAATTTTTTACTAGGAGTGTGATACTAATTAAGATAATTTATCTGGCTATAAAAAGTTAAAGTTTTTTAAAGAACAATATATTTTTCGTATGCAGGATTATAATAATTATTATCAGTAGTAAACATTTTTTTTAAATAAAAATCCATATTAATAATAATAATAATATTCTGAAAATGTGTTATTTCTTATTATTAATTATTATGTCAAAAAATACACATAATATACGATAGGCCATAGTTGTAGTTTTTTAAAGTTTAAAGGACATTAACATTTTGAATACAGAATTAAAAGTAATTCTACATAATGTGTTTTATTTATGTAAGCCTCCACAACTATATTTTTTCACCCCCTTCCCCAAATGTAGGCTACTAATTTTTTTT
>CABFOV010005285.1:0-19703 GCA_902141375.1 Timema poppense
TCCAGTGATGTCATGGTGGAACTGGCTGTGTGCAGTGACTCCATCTTGCTGGAACCAGCAACCACGTTCTGTTTCCTCCAGTAAGGCAATAAACTACCTACTCTACACATTCCTGGTAACGTTCACCATTAACAGTTTCTCTAAATAACAGAGGACCCTCCACCCTGCGACGTGAAATTGCACACCACACTCCAATATTCTGACTGTGTAAAGGCACCTCACGGAAAAGGTGTGGATTTTCAGAGCTCCAAGAGTTACTGTTCTGACAGTTTACACAACCACTTAAATGAAACAATGCTATGGCCTTAAAATAATGTTCCAAAATGAATACTCGCTCTGCTCGTGAAAAACTTCTTACACTTTCAAATGATGTAACTCAACTGGATAGGCCTAGTGTATGTCTCAAGGTCACACGGCCTGCATTACAAAAAACATGTTCATTTCCCATGTTCTTCTGCGAGAAACATCCTAGGAAAAACAGGGCTGCGTGACTTTTGGATAATCCTGTGTATTATATTTATTAAAAAAATTGTATTCCACTACACAGGAAATGGTATTAGTTAAATATAGTTAAGTGAAGTAAGTGTAGTCCATTATATATAATATAGCAGTGCTATCCAATATATATATATATATGTTTATATAGACGCTTCCAGTAGTTTTATTTCCAAAGTAAGCGTATAACCCGAACGGTTAGTAGGATGCGGTGCCAGATAAATAAAATAAAAGTATATTCCAAAATGACTGACAACATTTCTTTAGTCTTATCGCAGACAGGTGACACGCTACCTCCGGTTATCTGGTGGCGGCCTCTCTTCTTCCAAGACAGACCCTTGTGTCGTATTCTTGAGGTCTACTGACGAGATGGCTGGACCAATGGCGGCCTCTCTTCTTCCAAGGCAGACCCTTGTGTCGTATTCTTGAGGTCTACTGACGAGATGGCTGGACCATGACTGGTTGGAGTATTTCTGTGACAGCCCCTCCACCCTTCACACCCCTTCTCCCTTGCGTTTGAGTTGTTTCCTATTAATTAACAAGCAACCGGAGGAGCGGTTCCGGAATACCGCCACTCGTCCTCTCCGGGGACCTGACAGACCGCAAGGCGACATCCGTCTGTCCATCCGACCCTTCTCTACCGGCTGATTGTAGTGTAGTGTCGACTAACTCTCGCTTTTACCAGGTGTTTTGGGGGAGTTGCGAGCATCGTGGCTGGGGCATTTTCTTACACTAGGACACATTACTTAATACATCTAATAGCGCTTTAAACCAATTTACCGCCAAGGGAAATATTCACACATTCTCTATTTATCATGAATATATGATAGTGCTCAAGCTTTTAAACCACTACAACAATCCTCAATTAAAAATTACCTTATTTATTGAAGGAATGCTGGATATATGTTTCTAAACATTTACTTTAACCTTTGAACCACTGACTAGCTTGACCCCCACCCCCATACACACATACACGCATAATACAAAACATTTTCTCTTTTTCGAGTCTTACAATGTGTAAACAGCTTAGTTAAAAAAAAGTGTAGCTTAGTGCTTTTTAATTAGGTTTTATTTTAATTTCGGCTTAACGATATAGTTGAGTTGACAATGAATAAAGCATGGGTATGCGTCCGATGGTCATTTGTAAAAGATTAATTTGAATGCTCACCACAAAACTTATTTTTCTCACGAATAAAGAAGATAAGACAAACATATAAATACTTGATATTTTCTGCGGTGTGCTTATAATTTGCTCCAAGATTGGTTGAGATGCACACATTAGTTCAAAAGATCAATTCTTCTAAAAACCCAAAATCAAAATAGCTTAAAAACTAAGTGTTCTTGAAGAGTTAATTCATAATCATATTACATTTGGCCCAGACACTCAAAAAACTACGCCCAAAAGTTAAAGGACTTAATAGCTCGTCGTGTATTGGCGTTAAACAGCTTAGTATCATCGTCATAATTATAATTTCTCTGCTGTGAACCGTTTTTAAACCGACATTTCCCCGTTTGCTTTCTCGCTATCTTACAGGTAGAGAAAGCATGGTGATCGTAAAAAAAATCGATTCACGGCCCCACGAATCCGAAAAAGTGGTTTTTGAATTTCTGACTGACTGTCTATCTGTCTGTACTTCCTACTAGAGCCTTATTTATTTTACCGATTGGACTAGAACTTTGTATCTAGGGTTTTCATAAGGTTCCCCAGAGGGGTTTTTTGGATTTGTCTATCTAACCCTAAATTTAAGGGTAGTTTACTGAGGGCCAAATATAAAAAAAGTCAATTTTCTCAAAATTGGCTATAACAATTTTGGTTAAATTTCATTTCAAAACATATATATTACAAACAAATAGGCTACTCTCATTATTTCGGCAATGACTTTAAGGGCTACGGTCTGATGATTAAATTTTAATTTCTTATATCTCCAAAACTATTTGATATATGAAATTACTTATCATTACAACTATTTAGATGTATTTATCATACATATATTTTATTCGAAACATATATTTATAAAACCAATAACTTTCAAGCTAAACGCAAATATATATTTTTTAGCTCTTCGAAAACTATTCGACCGTAAAAAAATCCAATCCGAGATGTTGATGGATGTCGACATTTCATGACCACTAGAAATTTAAAAGATGGTTTTTGTAACTCCGTCTTTCTCTGTTTCTAACCCTGAAATTAATAGCAGTTTACTAGAGGACGAAAAGATAAAAATTCAATTTTCTCAAAATCAGCTATTACCATTCTATCTCTCTAATTTTAGACTCAATAGTCAATAATTGCATATTTTATCAGTCAAATTTATAAAAGAGAGATGTAATAATAATGCGATAACCATAAGATGTACGTACACCCCCCAGTAAAATGACCAAAAATTTTGGTACGAAATGTTGGCCCTTGGGGACCCAATATCGATATTTTGTATTGGTCCAAATATACAAACGAAGGCGTTAATTCTCTACAAATAAAATTACGAAATTTCAAACAACGAATACAAATTGTTTTACGTATCTCTAGCGCCATTTGTTCTCAGGTTTGCTAGTGTATATTATACTAACGAATCTTGAGTAAATATCTTCATTTCTGAACATAGAGCGAGCAAGTTCGTTTTAAATAATGTTTAAGGTTTAATTGACCAAGTTGCCCCAGAACTCACACTTAAGGCAAAGCATTGGGTTGAAATAAAAACCGCATAGACACCACCTTTTTTAAAGGCTCATGCTACAAATTACAATAAAAACTACAAAAAAGGCATGCTAGACATTATTTAAACAAAATAAAGTAAATTTCAACATTTTTACTTAAATACTCTCTTGGTAACACACAATGTAGCCTATGATGATTAAAGAAAAGGCCTACTCATATTTAGATGTAGAGTAACAGCTCAGCGGACATAATTTAGCCAAAACTAACAATATTTCTGAGAACACTCATTTTCTACTGCATTACAGGATTAACTTTTTTTCTTAATTTAATATTCATTCATAGTTAGTTAAATAATACTCAAATTTATACTTTATGCAATTATTTCGATAAACTTATTTTTTATCAATAACAGCTGAGAGAAAAAAGTACGCATGCCCCTTTAAGTTTTAAATGTTCATCATTCGATTTCTACGATATTTTATCATTTGCAATATTATTAAGTTATAACAAATGGTTAAGATATTTTGCCAGAAAATATTTTAAAAAACATATTCAGTAAAATACGGTGTCCTAATCACATTTCCAATTTTCGTCTGACACTTTTGAAACAAGATTTCGGGTAACCGTTGCAATTTTTTCTTTTCAGTTATCAATATTTTTATTTTTCTTAGCCCTCCAGAATCAAGAGGTTGGCTCAGTAACTCATTTAATTCAATCTCTCTTTTTTCACTAGCCCTTACAAATTATACAACACGGGAGGGCAAATACTTTGTACACGTATTAATCGACTCGATGAGCGTATAATATATGTTCTATATCTTTTTAAAAGTTTTAGAGATTTGCATCATATTTTGGTACTCTACCGGAGTGAGGGTGGGAAAACTTTAATTCAACAGAATACACCCCGGATAATCTACCTGGTATTCAAACTCTGTTCTTTCGTGTAAAATTCGACCACTCCACTCATAACCCCTGTCTCTGTGATTTATAAAAAGGTATATCCTAATTGGTGTTTAATATAACTAAACAATACTGATTCCCTCAATATGCATCGATTACAACTACATACGACATCCACATCGGACCGTCCGTAAAGGAATTCCAGAGGCTATGTTGTTGTTTGTCGATTTAATGACTATAGTCAGTATTTAACCGGCCCTTATTTAGGAATTTGATGCTTTCAAATCTATATAAATTTGTTTAGTTAAATCAGAGGTTAATTTAATTTTTTTATGATGATATGGTGTCTTATACATTCATTTTCCTAGTAAGCTACACGCCGAAATTGTGGCATACACCATTACACTTTTAACTATAATATGTGAGTATATATAGTGTAATTTACTTATTCTATTTTCTGTTTTCCCTACCTTACCGCCCATTAGTCCGTAACGGCGAGTAATGCCTGGAACTGAGAGAAATACCACTCTAGCATCAACATCAACTGTTACTCGACAATCCTCAGCGCGGGGCACGTCACTCACTCTGTTCATCTGTCTTAGACTCTCTCTCTCTCTCTCTCCAGCCCAGGTCGGTGTCCCGCGGGACTGGTGATGATCTTCTTCCTGTATCAAGGACTAGAGCTCTGGTCAGATAGAGATGGTCTCTATCCATCTGATGGCAGCGTAGCGGCAAAGATTGCTAGTCTCTCTCGCATTCTCTTGCACCATCTTTTAGACGTCGACGTTTTGTTGTAGACTACTAGCGCATCCGTTTTCTATGGGAGACCAACCAACCAACCAACCAGCCACCACTTTGGCGCGTTCTTCCACCCTGACAAGCTCATTTCAGAAACTCCCGGCTATTGCTCTTGGGGAGGGGCGTTCCTTCACGTTCTCCTCAGCCCTAGCTTTGTTGCATACCGTTTTAGCGTGACTGTTCTTGGGAGTCTTGATTTTTGTCGATAAAGTTGTCTATTCTTCCAGCTACACACACTGCATTTGAGTTGGTGTGGGCTTTTATAAAGACTTTTAAGTTCTTAGTTTGCCATTTAGGTGTGCACTGCTAGATCTGATTTTGATAAATAGATATAAACATTATTTAATGGAGAATATATGATTTTATTATATGGTAAACACCCGAGCGATAAGACACACACACACACATATATATAAAACCTTTGAAATTACACAATTTGTGTTTTGTAAAACAAAATCATTCGTTATATCATCGTATTACGAATACAAAAATGGAGAACGCGCCACTTAGAAAATACATAACTTATTCTCACGCCCAGCATTACCATATTACTATTACTAGGTCTTATTATGTTATTATTGTTATTTTATTAATAATATCCATCAAATTTGACAGCTGCAGGTTACATAACCTAACCTCTAATTAATGGAAGTGAATCTAATATATTTTCTAGCTGTCAATTAAATGTATATTCTTTCAAAAAATGGGAAAATATCTTACACGCGCTAACATTTGGTATTGACAAGCATAACTCTATATACTTTAAACAAATATAAACTAACCATATTTTAATTGTTCTAGAAACCATGTATATAATATTGAGCATACTTATTATATTGAAATGTACACAGAATCAATATTGCACAACAGCCCATAATTAGTGTGTTTCAGTGTGTATTCAAATTGATTTCACACTTAAGTATGTGATAAAATACTATTTAATATATGCGTAATCTCTACTATCCTATGCCAACTCTGATGTATAATTTTTTAATATTCTTCAAAAAGATAATAATTTTGTATAAACATCAGTTCCGGTGTATATTTAGTTTAAACTAGCTTTACAAATATACTAAAGCTATAAGACTTCCCGCGTTGCTTTATTAAAAGACCGTACCAGTTCCTTCGACCGGTTTCATTGTTTCTTTAATCAAGCGTTTTTAAACACTCATATAGCTAAAGAAAGCTCCATAGTTTGGTTGAGTGGTTAAACACCAAAGGCCCGCAGACGTGCCTATTATCTATATTGTGTTACACTATAATTCAATAAAATGAAGGAAGTTTGATAATATGCGGTACTGCAGATAAAGTTTGGATTGAATTACAAAGCTTCCTGTTTCTTCAAAACATCAAATCAAAATAGATTGAAAGTCAAAAATGACATTGTAAACCCTTTTTCGGCTTCCAGTAAAAAAATTATGTGTGTAATTTTTTAAATTTAGTGTTAAAACATTAAAAACTACTTGGTTTGAAAATAAAATAAAATTTTACTAGCGGTTGCACATCTTCAAGTCATCGCATTGCTATTAAAGTCCTCATATGTAAATGTTGAAAAGTAAAAACGGTCGATATTGGACCTACAAGGGTAGACACTTTTGTATTAAAGATGTAGGTAGTAATCAAAACTGTATGAGTGTGTATTTAAGTCCATTTTATGGCAAGGGGAATCATTCCCTTTTTTCAGATTTTCATAGGGGCCCATGACCCCAAAATAGATTAAGACCCACTGCAATAGCGCATTTTTTTTAGCAATATGTTTTACTAATTTTAAGGTTGAATTTATATGAAGTGTACCCGTATTTACGCGAAAGAAGAGTGTAAAACCACACTAGGTACAGATGACTCTGATTGAACCTCGATATTTACAACTCTTGTCTTAAAACCTCACACAAATAGGCGTTGATCGCGTCAGTATTCACATGCTCTAGGGAGGCTTCTTTTTCTCAATAGTGCAATTGACTATAGTTTGCCATTGGCGAGGATCTGGGGTTAACATCCCGGCTGGGTGTATTTCAGTGATTCTTATTCATTTGTTTCACAGTCTCCTACCATGCATATATGGGTGCGTTTCCTGAAATTCTAGTACCTTCATCACCCCCATTCTAACATTCTAGTTAAGATAAATGTTTAAAACCTGGATAGGTAGTAATTAAGCCGCAATTATTTAACGTATTATTAACGTATCTACGTAAGCACGGACAAATCCTAGCTCGACAGATTATTTTGTAAAACCAATAATGAATTGAAATAAGTGTTCCTTTCCTCTAAAGCTGTTTTCATGTACTTTCTAAATAAACTTGCTGGCATTTGGCAATGAATTATATAAATAGCTACAAAGGAAAAAATACGGCAAGATTGGTCTATTATATATAGACTTTGGGCTGTGTAGAGTGCGCCAAATCGCTATAACTAACCACATGTTGTTAGATGGTCAGTTTGAATCCCAACTGGGTCGAATTCGTATATATATCTGCCGTATTGCCAAGTTTAAACGGTCGCTCCAAATGTTAATAAATATCTAGGTTTAAGTTAAATGTCTGAAAGGGGGAAATAAAGGTTTATCAAATGCCCAGAACATCACGTTAAAAGTGCTTTAATTTTTTTATAAGACCTATTGTAAAACATAATTGTATTATTCATTTAAAAAACCCAGTGTTACGTTGCGTATGCCTGGCGGTTCACGTACCACAGTTTGAGAAACAATTTTCTAGAGTATAGGCCAGAAGTTCTCTATGGGTCGCTGATACACTTTATGGTGTAACAATGATCCTCTAGGAGTGCCTCTTAACATAGGAAGCTAATGATAGGACATAAAGTATACCTTATAAGCATATTATAAATTGCATTTATATTAATCTAGTGTTTCCCCGTTGTAATTTTTAATCGCAAAAAGAATATTTTCATGTTAATACGCCATCGACTTAGTGTTTCCTAAACTCAAAACACATGGACATAAGGATGTTTCATACCAAGAGTAGCGTGGAATATAGGAGACGTATCAAAGGGTGCCGTCCTCATATAAATATAGAGAAATAAGGCCCCATACTCTAAAAAGAATGTGTGTGAAATTATAGTTTGAGAATAAAAACAAGAATACATTATTCATTAAATATCTAAATATAAACAATGTTTATTAATTTACCAAATAATTAAATCCACGAATAATAATTTTTGTTTTCCCATTTAAAATGCATTAAAATACAAACAAAAAAAAGAAACCAATGTTAATCAAATACATTTTAAACCGCATTAGGGTGTTGACTGTTGAACTATGATAAACAGTTTATAATTAAAATGTGTGTTTAGTAGCAGTCACTTAAAGGTAGGTTCAGCCTCCCTTAACTCTCTAATGCAATGCTATAAGCTATTACTTAACATAACTTCCCAGGGAATTCAACTTTATTTTTAAAACTAATATTTGAATTGAATACATAATATTTAGATCCTAATACACGAATAAACGTGTAACTTATTCAAACTATTCATTCATGAATCTAAGCGCGCTCTCGCAATAGACCGGACTGGCGAATACAGAAAGATCGGGTATTGAATCCCGATTGAGTCTACTAAGTAAAGTTTTTCTTAAACTGGCCTTCCACACTCTATTCACACACATGCGAGCACACTTCCTCTTACTTCTACCTTCATCCATAAGACGCAAGTACAGTTTGTAAGTTCACTCACACTCTGCGTGCCATCTTGTTTGCAAATCGTATTTCCACACGACGAATATAAACCGTCTTGTGTTCAATCAATGGATCTACTCTCACGAAACTCGGAGACGCCGAACAACGTGCGCAAATTTTGAAATGGAATCAAGGGCTCGTATTGTAACAGTTATAGATTTTTCTGTTTTTGGTTCAGTGATTTATAAATCTCAAATGGCTTTTTCGTGCTCCGCAGTCTCGGAACAATAAATCGTTTCGAGAAAGACTGTGCGGTAAAGAGCCTGGTAAGATGTGAGCAGAGAGAGATTTCATGAATGCTCCGGTACCAACTTTTAGGGGGGAAATAGATCACTTCGCCCAAAGAAACTCACAATGTCTCGTTAAATCTCTTCTTTTCACGGTAGACATTCAAACATGAAATATCCTCGTGCAGCCTCTCATAAAGAAGTAATATTAGTCTGATTCTTTTTTGGGGTACATAAAACGATTTTGAAACGACTCGAACTTTCTGATCTCTGATCTGATTCTTTTTTGGGGTACATAAAACGATTTTGAAACGACTCGAACGTTCTGATCTCTGCCATTATGACTCCGCTGGGCTATTTGCCTGTTTACACTAATGAGGTAGAGAGAGATGAGAAAGCTACAATTTAGAGGAAATAAATACACTTAATGCAGGGGAAGAGGTGTAAAAAAAACCGACCTTATTTACTCTCTCACAGGGATTCTAACCCAAACCTCCTGAGTCACCGGCATTAAGCTCTAAGGAAAGACTAATGCATTAGATCGTAATCGTAGTTATTGTTGATGACATATTTTATCTCTTAGTTTTAGACATAGTTTGCTCATCAATATTTTCTTTTAGTGGGATAGAGGGAACGCGGCTTAAATTCCTAAAAAAAAAAAATCCAATGAATAAAAAGTCGTTTTGTCAGAGATGTCGTACGTTTGGTTTGGTATGTTTCACAGTTACCGCACTACGCCCAGGTAAAATATTAGACAAGACAAGTATTAATCACTACTTATGAATATGGGGAATACCAGGCCTCCACCGTGGTTTGGATCCCACGTTAAGTTGTAGGTCTTCCACTTTATCTCACAATCACCCTACCATTACACATTAGCGTTATTGCGTACAACTCGAAAGGGTAGTAAGACGAGGTACCAATAATAATAATAATAATATAACACACGCAATTATAAATACTTCCCAAACTAATATCTCAAATGTATATGCATCATTATAGTTACAATACTAAGTTTAGCACTAGACACACCATGATAAAAATCGTAATTGTCTAAAATTCAAAACTAATAAGTACTTGATTTTTCCTGGTACAATATGAAAAAATGAATAGTTTCTCTGTCATGAAAACTTTCGATATCTACCGCACGCAAAGGGCTAACATTCTACAAACTAGTATCCCCGTGCACGAACCTGTGCACCTAGAAGCCGAAATTCTAAAATGTTGGTTATATGATCTTTAAATTGGATAAAAAACCATCTAGGGCCCTTACAAATGCCGGGCTTAAAGACACCAGCTTTAAGTTGCCTTCCACGTACTTTGATTAAACAAAAAATATTTCTCCCTGGCATTTCCGAGTACTTCAATTAATAATGGATAAACTGATGCACAATCTCAGCGAATTATATATTCCAATTTGTTGATAATTATAAACCTTGTTTTCATGTATTACATATAATTTACAAATTAAAGATCACAAATATGATATGAAAACTAATATAACAATAAAAATACTACCTACTCATTCATTCATTCATTAAGGCTGCGCGTGTTCCTAAGGCGAGGATGCCCGAGAAACATTAATTAACTTCCAAGATGACTTCCGGTTTGTTTGGCGCAGTGGCCTATTATCCATACGGGATAGCTGAAATATGACAGGGGCGAGCAATGTAATGTGAAGTTTGAGGAAATGAACGCGCATTGGTGCAATGGAGAGTGGTGAACAACAAAGGAAATAGGCCTACACTCGTGTAAGATGTGAAGCGTGATCTCCCCGACACCAGCAATTGGACTGACGCGTCATGGCGTTTAGTTCGCGTGCCGGTCGAACCGGTCCCCTGGTACCTTCTTACCACACGCACGCCATATTGGGTTATACCGATAGTGCTACAGACAATGGTAATGTACCTTTATTTCTTACCCCCTACCGTTCCTCTTTCTACTCATATCAAACTCTTCGTCCTGGCAAAGCGGATGCAATGCTCGTTTGTACCTCTGGAGGAGGAAATGGGGGTACGTAGAGAAAATAAGAGATAAGAAGCTATAGTTTGTAGCTACATTGCCCTCATCTTGGTTCTATTGAGTTGTTTTAAAAGCATACGTAACAAAATGAAACCATTTAAAGCTCTTTATACCTACACTCCAATTTTAAAATATGTATACTATTATATTAATTACAGCTAAAAAAGTTAATAGATCTAATTTCATGTATTCAAACGTCACTTTATTTTATCTGATTAGCATCTCTCACTTTATATAGTTAATACCTATAGGCCTATCTATAAAATATCATCAACAATAGAGTAAATTGTCAATGTTGACCTCAAAAAGTACATTAGCAGCCTATTTTCTGAGGTCGACCAAATGTTCAGTTAGAAGATCAGGGTATATCGTTCATTGATAAACTCATGGCATTGGACTGGATTGTCTATTACGTGGATAAATGCGGGCACATTTCCTCTCATTTCAATCTTGGCAATCCCCAATACGACACATTACCGTAAATACTAATTAGTCCAACCCGAACAGGTAGTAAGGCGCAACAGAAGCCACAGGGAAACTGTTTGACATCTCTCTTGGCTTTCAGATCAAGTCATGTGTGGTATAATGTGCTAGGGGTAAGAAAGGTTCAATTTGAAGAGAGTGTACCCACATTTGCATAGTGGAATTTGGAAAATCAATTAGTGAAACCATCCTCAGTACACCTAACTGGGACTCAAACCCTGATTTCCTTGCTATCGGTGAGCTAATATATTTCGGTAGTGACGCTCTCGGGCTTATACCCTGCGGGCACCAACCACGGTAATAAGTTTGATGATATTTAATAGATTATTTATCTTACGTTGTCCTTTTTTAAAAATTATTTTTTGTTTCGTTCTCCAAATTCAAAGAAACATTTTAAACGTATGATCTCACATGGAGCAAGCGATATTATATATTTTTTAAATATGTATCAAAATACAGTGCTGTTCAGTTGTTCTTTTAATCAGCGGGCATTTTACACTCATAAACTTTATAATATGATAATCTGAGAAGTAAGCAGTCTGGTTACTAACTTGTTGGTTTTTTATGAATGCTTCAACCTGAACACACGGTAACAAGAGCTACGAACTATTTTAGGCCTAGCACTAGGACTAGCGACGTTGAATTGGTTTTCAAGAAAACTGCGCAAATAAACTTTGGAGACAGGCGACGTAAATATTCTGCGCGATGCCAAGTTATTATCACTCGGAGTCATCAAGTACAGACAGAAGTTCACGATCTACAGGAGAACAAGTCGGGGGATGAAATGTTTGGCGAACAAACAAAATATAAAGTTTTGACTGGTGGATGTCTGCATCAACCAGTTTAACTCCTTTTTTCCCTGTCCAATGATGATGTTACCTAGAAATGTAAAGCTATACTACTTTGGGAACGAGAGTTTGTAAATGCCACTTCAAACTTACATCCACACGAACCTCTTATTGGCGACCCACGCGATCGAGTAATTCTTTAGTTGATCGACAGATTATAATAAAACATCGATCACTTTGATTGGATTCTGACAATCTTTTACAGTTATTAACATATAATAAGTCGACCTTGGTAGTTTTCAGGTAAAGTTCTCGCCGTGTTCGTGGGTTCAAACCCAGTCGAGGTCGACTGATTTTTCTTGAGCGATAAAAAACTGTAGCTCGACTTCCTTCGGAGGAGAATTAAAGAGGTCAATCTCATGTGATTGCGGTATACAAAATAACCCTGGAAAAAATATTGGCTCTTTCGCACTCGCTCATAGAAATTCAGTTTGGAAGGCAATGATTAACAACCACATTTCCTGACCTGCCCTAATGCATGTGACTTATATTAGATGGTGCAGGTAACACTAACCATCCAAAGGGCAGAGTACATGCCCAGTTCCCGATGGATAGAATCAAATAGAGCCAACCTTCGGGTTGTTAACTTCTTTTTTCTCTTACAATTAAATTTTTCTTCCCGCATCATAGGTATTCACTATTATTTAAGTTGACCTTTGAATCGGCGCGTTCCAATAACTAATATTTCAACTACATTAAACAACCTCCTTTTACCCTGACAGCTACCAGGTATGACTGATTAGTCTATCAAGTAAACCTATCATTTACCTCAATACAGCTTCAAACTACCGCCGCAATAATGGGATTGCCACTAAGTTTTGTTTGCACCTCGACACATTAGGTTTACTCTTCCACTTAATATCTACAAAACTTTTAATATACAATTGATTAATTACTTTTATTATCCTACTTTCGTAAATAACTTTTAAATATGTTTTTAAAATAAAGATATCGTTCGTTTTCTCTTAGGCTTAGGACATTCCCTCTAGCAGGGTCGTTGTAGCATAGTAAAGTATATATAACACGATTAAAAATGGTGTCTTGTGTACAAGTAAAAGTCGCACTCGGTTTGAGAAATTATGACTAGGTCCTAACAAATGGATCTTGTTCACGAAACAGACGTGTATTAAGTTTATGATACGCTTGGGGGGTTTGAAGTTTGAATGGGAAAGTGTGAGTCACTTGAATGATGTTTGAAGGTTTTTGCAAATTGAATAATACACCAATTTGTTTTTAACTGATCGCGTTATTTAAAAGGAAAATACATGGTGGCTACAGACAGGGAAAACCTGCAAAAAACAGCGAATATTTGGATGACAGGGAATATAGGGAAATGTCGGGAAATTTAACTAAAAATAAGAAATAGTCAGGGAATTAAAAATATGTCTAGAATATCCCATTAATTTCGCATATAAACACTAAAACAAAAGTTAATAATAGCTAAATAAAATAACATTTTAATTGTTTAAATAAATTATAAAACCGTTTATGTTAATTAGATACAAACTGTTTTTTAATATGTGATCAATAATAAATAAACAAAAGTCATCCACCACTAAAACTGGAAAAATGTAATCAGGGAAAGTTGAAAAATGTTGCCTGGAAAACCTGGAAATGTCAGGGAATTCTGTAAAATATATTTTGTAGCCACCCTGAACATATTTATAAATATATTTAAACTAAGATAACATACTTATCGCCTAAGTATATTTTGGTTGTTAGAGTGCTGCTGGACTTCAAAACAGATGATTTATTTAACTATTATTATTTATAATTAGGTGTAGCCACGCAACCCCAGTATATACTTTTCTTTGCTTCTAACAGTTTATTTGTAATATTCCGACTCAATTTTTAATAAACTGAAAAAAATCTTGCTTAACATTTAAAATTCCAGTCATGTTTGTGTACAGAGGCTACTTATTTTAAAATGTCAGACCTCTGCGTGCCATGGATCGCGTATTGTTCATGTTTAATGAGACATAAACAAACTCCCCATTTTATCGATATAGATACAAAAGAAAATATTAACAATTTGGAATAACATACGTGTCTTTACTATAAAAAAATTACGAGTATAGTGAAGGTATATTTCCTGCTTAATTTAATATTTAAAAGCCACTTTTATCATTGATTTTTTTCTAAAAATATGTTTCTTGCCTAAAATATTTTCAGTTTTACCATTAATTATATGTAAGTTTTAGTGCGGTTACGTTACTTAACGATGCTCTGTTGTGTTATTAGGTAGCTTGGTTATAAAATACAGACGACTTTAGTTTCAGGTACCTGTCCATCTACTTAACAGGATTTAAGGTTAATTTATGTTTAACAAATCAATATTTTTTTATGAAAATTAAATACAAACGTGACTCTAATGAACAGTCCTTGATTATAACTTTTATTTTTTCCCGAAACATCCTGGAAAATATATTTTTTCTCGCCTTTGTTTTGGGAACAACCATTTTCCCTGTTTCCCCCCACTTCCCCCAGTTTCCCCCCACTTCCCCCCTGAAGTATGTAATCCCGCACAACCCTAGAAAATACATGTTAGTGACAATGAATGAGCGATAGTTGTCTATAATGTGCACTTTCTTTGTCAACTTGAAAACTCCTGCTTTATTCCGACCATCCTCAAGTTACTTTTCTTTGTAAATGATTAGATTTTTTCAATAGTTCCATTTAACGAAATGGCGATGATCTTGATATAACCTTGACGTGAACAAACATAATAGGTTTTGCCATCACGTGACTTCCTTGTCAGCAAACACTAGTACACCTATATTATCAGTACTATTGGAAATACAACTTTGATAACATGGCCGTGCCACGGGTCCTCGTTTGTCTTACTTTAACTAAACTACATACACCAGTATTTCTAGGTTAGACCAAGTGAGGCAGGGGGAGGCCCCTTCCACCCGTGTTACCATCCACTGTCCGAGAGCTACCTTGACGGTATCCTTTATACATAGTGGACCCTAGTTTGGTCTCAGATAACATATTCTTCCCCGGGTCTGATCACTAAAAAAACCGACGGTAAATAGGCCATCCCATTTATGATTTTGGCTGTAGGTATCCGTGTTGATGCTCGCAATCTAAAACATAATGTAAAACCTCAAACAATGTACACATCATTATAATAAGGATGACTCTTTTAAGTTTTATCACCATACGAAATTTAGCAATGTCTTAAATAACTTTTCAATTTTGACTAAAATTATCATAATCACTCATAAATATTTTGATAACTCTTGTTTGCTGAAGCATTAAATTTGGATAATGACCAAATCTCAAGTGTCTTTCCTTTAAAATATTAATTAATAAAAGTATTTTAACACCGTTATATGAAACATTAAACTTAAAACTTAAAAACTACTTACAATAGTTGTTTTTGAAACGGTTGATCCAACGTTGAAATATATGTAACAAATGAATGAATATGAAACGGGATGATAAGAATTTGTATAAATATTCTAAAAGGCACACTAATCTGTTTTGAAAGTGGGGATGCAAGATAATTTTTCACTGGCCATCATACACGTTCAGAGTGGCCGCTAGAATAGGGCCTTGTAGCAAACATAATTTCTTACCATTACATTTAATTATAATATTACGAGTAAGAGGTTTAGGAGAAACCTTGTTTTCATGATAGTAAAGAAGGAACAATAATTAACCCTACATTAGGAATATTTGAGAGAAAAAACTCGAACTCTTTTACTTTTCATGTTTCTCCGACTTTGGGACACTTAAGAAACCTCTTCCTCCACTTGCACAATGGCAGGGTAATTAAATCAATAACAAAATAATGTGGTAGGTAATACAATACATGAACTTGTATCTGGGTTAAATACGTTATTAATTAATTATTTAAATATAATCCAATCACAATATTTAACTCTAAATATACATCTTGTGCTATTTGTTACTAACATGCGCCTCATATTAAACTGTTCCTCGTTGAGTTTTTATGACGTGATATCCTTACGAAGTGAGTAACCCTCAACTTGGATCCACACTCATCTGTGTCGGCAAGTGTCGCTAAGCCCGTGTGTCTGAGTGACTTCCCTTGTTCTGAATCTAGCTGCACTTGTGTCTCTACCGTGGGATTATACAAGATGGCCTTAACTTCGTCCAGTCTCTACCATAGACACTATCATTTATTTACCAAATACTCCCTGAAAACTACATTTATTAAAAATTAACAATTATCATTCCTATAGAGTAATATTATATTACTCATTTGTTATAAGCTGAAAATATTTAAAAAAATAAGATAAGTTGTATATGATTTTTTTTTATTATTTATGATCTGTAAATATTTTTATATAAGCTTAAACTATTCTTGGTGTTTATCCACCCAATTCACCGAGTAAAAAAGTAAAAAAAATATGTGTATTATTTAAAAATAGCGAGAACTTTACCAATGTGTGTCATTAAACACCCTGAATAAAAACACGTGGCAAGCAAATAAATTGATTTTCCAAACTGTATTTCACTAATCCTGAGCTACGCCCTGTTTCGTTTTTGTATCACTTGTATAATCTGGGGAGAAAATCTCTCAAATGAAGGTTGTCTCCCGTAACCGGGAGTCGTTTAGAGGGATCAACGAAGTCGTCTCGTTTAGACTCCTATAAAAGCTTGCGTCACACTCACTAGACACTTGGTAAGGCTATTCCGTTTATATTTGCTGGAAGTGACTTGCTCCCAAGAGAATATGCGAGCAACTCAGAGAGAGAGAGAAACTTGTATTGAACGAGACGGAGAGGAAACCAACCAGGCTGAGTGAGTTGTCTTATTTGCTTTCTGACCCAGTCTCTCTCTCTCATGTGTTTCCAAAACATGTTGACTCTCACTAAAACACTCTGTGTGTGTGTGTGTTTTGGCAGGGAGTTGTGTTAGCCCTCTCTGCCGCCCAGGAACATATTCTGACACTGTAAATAATGAGACGTGGCGGCGCTAGGGATCCTCCTCGCCTCAAAGTATCTTCTATTGGTCAGCCAGTTTGTCAGGCGTGTTTTGGTGAGGTTCCTAAACACTGTCAAGTTTTAGCTTAGGTTCCTCCACTCTGATAGCTTATAGCTGACCTAGATAACTGTGGCGCTGCTAGCATACCACCCATCCTTGTCGCTTCCTCGCTTTCATACAATCACTATTAAAGCATCCGTGGGCACACGTGCTTAGCGTCACACTCTTTTTGGTTTGGTTTGTCAGGAACGAATTTGAATCTAGGCCAGATGTATTCGAGAATTTTTTCCCTAAAGCGTTCTATGCAAATAAGAGTACATTTCCTCTGTTTCACCTACCCCACTTGTATGATTAATTGTTGAGAGCCCGATTGGATAGTAAGACTCGGTAAAAACTAGGATATTTACTCTAGTGGCTTAACAAAGGGTCGCGATGGCTTCTGGGAGAAAAACTGAGATCAAATCTTGGGAAATGTTTAGATATTCTTCTAGGCAGAGTTGGAGGGAAATGTTTATATATTCTTCTAGGCAGAGCTTGAGGAAGAGTTGGAGGGGGAAGTCATTAGTACTGTGTAGGTATTATTTAATGTGCGCTTTGTCGACATTTGAATTCAAAACACGCCCAATTTCGTTGCGGTTAGTAAAAAGTAAATGCTAGCTGCCACACTTAGAGACAGATATTTCCTTTGTTGACCTTTCAAAAGCTCAATTTTTTATTGATTTCCAGATCCTGTTTTCTAGTACAAGGCTTGTCATTAACATTCCTCCTATCAAGTTAGAGGTCCTTTTAACCTGACATTTTGTGCAATGCTGGTTTGTAGAAAAATAAAAAATCATTGGTTGGGAATCACCTAGAAAAGATTATTGTTATTCTTTAGCGGTCAAAGTTTACATATTCCGTAAAAACTTTCACCCTCAAAGCAAATATCTTTGTCTAAAAAAAAGTCATTTTTCATAAGGCTAGAAATTTGTACCACAAGATTGGGATTTGATTAAACGAAACCTTTTAGGTATCCATAAGTGTTTCCACTATTTAAAAAAAAATATGTCAATCAGATCTAAAAGAATGTTCAATTTCTCATATAGTTATTAATCCTTGACAAAAGGAGCTGAGCTATGAAATCTCATTTTGTAGGCCTATAAATTCAACTATTCTATGCAAAATAGTTTGTTTTCATAATTTGTCATTCTTTACAATAATACATTAACAAAATAGATGCACACTTCTGGTGTTGCCATGTTTCATGAAGTGTAGTTTGTAAAACAAGATTTTGAAACACGAATGTTTAGTGTTGTAATTACTAATTATTGCTTTTCTAACATATTGCTTAGTCTTCGATATACAATTTCTCACTGTTAACTACACTTTCTGTTTTTCTTTTCCAGGTAAGCTGAAGGTTCTTGAACGCGAGATATTTTGAGCCTGACGTAAGTACAGCGGAAAATATATTCTTGTTTAAAGGGTTTGAATGGATTACGAGAACTGTATCCAATTATGTTTGGAACTTCAATGAAATACATATTTTAAATTTGCAGTTTATTGAAACGTTCCATATATAACCTTATTATACTATGATATTATTGAGGAAAATATTGTTTAAAGAAGGACTGAACTTACCCAATTTAAACTTAATTTAAAACAACCCTCTTAGTTTAGTATCAAAGAATAACGCGTGTCAGTTAACCAAGTACTTATTATTTATGCACTCCCCAACTACTACTTATATTTTTTAATATAAAACTCTTGCTGTTTAGTTTTACAATGAAAGATTGGCCCGTTTGAGCATTTACAGGGGGAGGGGGTGGAGGGAGGTCACCTACTTGCCTCCTTTATTCCATACTTACGACATCAGTGGTTCTACTGACTTTATTTAATCTAGGATAGTAATTTTCTGTGGTTTTTATTACCGTGTCATACTTCATTTTCAGGTTAGATGCATAAATGCTAGCCTAATTAGTATAATGTTCTAGGTATGATTTGGGTAGCTAGATATAGGTAATTTACCCATATTTGCGTGGCATGAGTGTGGAAATACCACCCTTATTAGGCCCGACTGGGATTCCAACCCCGGTCTCTACGTCTAACACGAGAGTGACACCTTAGACCATTCGGCCAATAATGCTAAAAGCTGGATATGTTACTATTTCTCGTGTCTTTTAAGTTGACTAATTAGCACATTAGAACCAAACTCGCGACTCTTAGTTCGGTAGGCCAATATTTCACACCTATATATAATTGAATATGATGAGGAGGATGGAACTCAAGGAAAGGCTCTTGCATCAAATATGATCAACCAAGTTATGTTTGTTGCTATAACATTACTGGTACCTGAAGAAGATAAAGCTCAAGGAAAGGCTCTTGCATCAAATATGATCAACCAAGTTATGTTTGTTGCTATAACATTACTGGTACCTGAAGAAGATAAAGCTCAAGGAAAGGCTCTTGCATCAAAGATGATCAACCAAGTTGTGTTTGTTGCTATAACATTACTGGTACCTGAAGAAGATGAAGCTCAAGGAAAGGCTCTTGCATCAAAGATGATCAACCAAGCTGTGTTTGTTGCTATAACATTACTGGTACCTGAGGAGGATGGAGCTCAAGGAAAGGCTCTTGCATCAAAGATGATCAA
>CABFOV010005285.1:20191-43928 GCA_902141375.1 Timema poppense
GGGGGTTATTACCCGCACTGCTTACAAACTATGTATAGTAGATTGTAAATAATACAATCTATAGTCTACATATGTCAAGCAGCTTAACATACAATATGTAATTAAGTTTTTACATGGTGATGATGATGACGATTATAATAATATTTCACCATATGCATGCCACTAATGTGAATATCGGTGTTTCTCTTTATTTAAAAAAAAATAATATTCCGTTTTATATATTACTTGCTAAATCTATTTCCTATGGTCGAGCTTACAAGAAAACGGTCGAACCTATTTTGACAAACGAACACTGGTTTTAAAGGCTAAGGGTCCCGCGAGTGTTGGAGATAATAATACAGTTGAAGCACAAACGCGCATGAGCACGCGCACTTCGGAATAGAGAGTTAACCTGTTAAATGGGATTTCCGTTACTGTGAATATTTCCACGTGTGTAGAGGATCATTGTCGACCTCATGGGGCAACATTGTCCAAAACTCGTGTACTCGACTAATAATATTCTTGACTGTGTGGCTTTAATTCAATCCATTCTTTGTCTTACTAAGCTCATTAGTGTCTTGGAAATAATTAAATACATGGCTAATCGGACTGATTCAGATAAGCTACAAAAATTAAAAGCATGAAAATTCTAATTTCCACAAGAATGCCATTGTTGTCAATCTTATATCCGGCTAAACAAACGTGATAATAAGTACCTACTATTCGTTTAACTTGAAGTATGAGCTTACTTATCTGGTTTTCTTTTTTTATTGCTATTGTCTGTATATAATCAAATAAATACATGGTACGGAACTCCACACGGACTTTCTCGCTCTTTTGTTAAAAATGAAGATATTTACTCTAAACTATTATATGTGAAACGAAATAATATTCACTAGCAAACCCAAACATAAATTTCACTATACTTACGTAAAACATTTTTTAAGTCCCGATTTTAAATTTTATAATTTTAATTATTAAAGAATAATGTCCTCATTTGTATGTTTGTACCAATAAAAAAGATGGATTTAGGTCCACACGGGTCAACACTTCGTACTAAAATTTCGACTTCCGGTTAAAATTTTAACATTTTATTATGTGTTGTGCATCTTCAGGTCATCGCATTGCTATTAAATTCCTCGTTTATTAATTTTGACCAATAAAAAAATGTAAATATTGACTGTTTTTCTTAAATGAAGAAGATAGATCATTGTTGTACAAACATGTCTTCTAAGAGGTTAAAGTTAAAAAAAAAACTTTTTGAGAAACTTACTTATATTTAATTACTCTAGGGCATTACAGAATTATTAAGTAGTAACTCTTTACAACTAAAACTCCCAAAATTGTATTTAATATATGTGCCATTATCTCAGAAACTGTTTTTTTTATATAAATATATTTCATATACAATTTTTTTAATTTTTAATAGTACTACAATTTTGCAATGATACGCTATTTAGTATCTCAAATAGTTGTGGAGATACAGAAATTTCCGTTTCTGTAAAGTACCCTAAAAGTCATTTTCATGGAAAAATTAAAATAGCCAGATTATTTATAATCTTAATCAACGCCTAGATACGAATTTTAAACAAAATCGAAAGAGCCCATTTTGAGAAGATCGATTTTTTCTCTTTTCGCTTTTTACTAAACCACTCTTTATTTTGGGGTTAAAAAGACACACAGAAATACGGTATTTCAAAAAAAACTTCTAGGTTTCTAGGTGTCATGAGACTTCGACATCCATCAACATTTCGGGTAAGATTATTTTTACGGTCGCAATACTTCATCTTTAGTTTTCGGAAAGTTAAAAAATATATAATTTGCGTATAGATTTAAAATTATTGGTTTTATAAAAATATGTTTTTTATAAAATGTTTGTATTATAAATAGATCTACTTATTAGCAATGATAAGTAATTTCATATCTCAAATAGTTTCGGATATATGATACAAAAATGAAAATTTACGCATCAAATGGGAGCCCTTAAATTCATTTTGACGAAATATTGAGGTTATCCATTTTGTTTGTAATATTAATAAATGTTAAGAAATAAAATTTAATCAAAATCGACTATCCTCTATTCGCCCTTCAGTAAACTACCCTTAAATTTAGGTTTAGATATCCAATTCCAAAACCCCTCGGGGCAACCCTATGTAAACCCTAGATACCAAGTTTTAGCCCGATCGGTAAAATAGCTTAGGCCCTAGTCGGAGGTATAGACAGACAGACGGAAATTTAAAAAAAAAAACACTTTTTTGAATTCGGGGTATCATGAAACGGCAAGATTCATCAAAATCTCGAGTTAGATTTTTTTTTAACGATCAGAATACTTTCTCTACCTGTAAGATAGCGAGAAACTTAAAATGTATCCATTTGCATAATATTCTACATTATAATCTTGATTTTGTGAACACCCTAGTTTCTAAATCATCGGCCGCGATTGTTGCAATGGTCTGTATCCTCACCCTATTAGACTACGTTCGTGGTTAATACATTTTTAGTTGGTTTTGACTATAAGAATGCTTTTTGAAAAGTAATTGTGCAAATTTGCGTAGCCTACAATTTGAAATGTGTGAGAATTCTAGCACAAAAATACCTAAGTTTAATAATATATCTACACACACACACACACACACACATATGCATGCATACGTCATTCCCTTACAGGGTAGGCAAGGAACTGTGCACATAATTTGAAAAACAATAACTCCATACTTAATCCATCCTCACTAATTTCTCCCAAAATCCCATCCACACACCGAGTCATGCATGCTCTTTTATTCTTATAGCTCATAATGTATTTCTTTTTTACATATTCATCTACAAAATATAGCCACGTCTTACCTGGCCTACCCCTACCTTTTAATCCCCACACTCTACCTTCATATATTTGTTTGTCACTGGATCCACACTCACCCTCTTAACATGCCCGGACCAACATTAGATGCTTCTTGCACATTGACCTGTTGGATTTGCTTTCAAACCGCACCCTTTACACCCATTCATTACTGACGTTGTCATTACGAGTATTTTCGCATTTCGCAACCTATTATATATATAAGATTATTTGAATTTCTCTATGTGTGTGGGTCGCCCGTAACATTAACATAGTAACAATGTTGATTGGTAAAATACTTCTGCCAAGATTGGTTCCTCTTAACACACTTTGGGAATTTGTATTTACTTGATGTTAGAGTGTTTGCTTAATTATAGCTCTATCTGTTCGTTATGGCTCGGCTACAGCGACCAGTCCTTGAACATGTCCTGTAATTACCATTAACTTAGCGAATTGTCTGTATCATTTCTAGACCAACTCTAAATATATTTATTTCTAGCAATGATAATATGACTAAGACACAACTGCTTAAGAGTGTACAGTTTTGAAAAACAGACTTCACAAATGAAGTATTATTTTTGTATTATTGGCTATATCAACCATTATTATTCCTTTTTCCTTTTGGTGGGCTTTTTTCAATAAATTTGCACTTATTATTTTTATTTTCTACTTATTTTTAACAATTCATATTATCATAAAACCACTTTACATTGGGTTATTCAAGATTCCCTGTTTAAATGACCATACAATTTTCAACTTATCCTAAATTGATCTCTTACACCTGTTAAATTCCTTTCCTACCGTTTGGCAACGACTATGCTAATTGACGAAAATATAATTTATTTATCTCTTTGTATTAAACAATCTCCGTGTTTATTTTAATAAATGGTATCGTGACCAATACTTTGACTTTCATCGAGAAAAAATTACCCTCTATCAAATATGATTTTTTGTTGGTAATCCTATCACCGTATATAACACTTGGTCAAAAGTTTTTGTTAATTTTTAAAACATAGTGTTTTAGTAACAACTAACTATCAAATTCCTTTTAGTATATAAGATAGTAGATCTGTGGCACGTTGACATAAAAAACAAACCTCAAATAAAACCTTTCCCAATTTTATTTTATTTTGTGAAGTGAGTATTTCGAATGTCATGTCGCTATGAACATAGTGAAGTCGACCCTTAGAATTTGTCTCGGTTCGTACTCAAGTACTTATTGTTGGCGGTTTAAGACATCAAGTTATGAACCTAACATAGCTATTTCGGCTATCAATTTATAAAAATTAATTTCAATCTAATATATAAAATATTGTGCTTTACATAAGTTTTTATTTTGCATAATATATATTAATTTATTATCATTTTTCTCTCTCTGAAGGTTGCTTTCAAATTTTATGTTTGACACTTTGAGAATCTATTGAACTGTCCTCCTTTAAAACATGGGTATTGTTAAAACTTTTACATCTCTTTGATTTGTCATTCACTACATTCCATAATATTAAACCATATTTATCTTTAATTTTCATTAATAAATGTAATTAAGAGTTAGCAAACTAGACTATTTTAAATTCAAAGTGTCCTTCGGTGACCAAGTTTCGCCATCCCTAATAAAGGGGCTGTCCACAAATGCCACGCTAATATTTTATCTCCTCCCTTCCCACATATTGTCACGATTTTGTTACCCCGCCCCCCCCTTTATTTAATTGTGAAGCCTATTACTTGTTCGTACGTGTTCGTCAAGCTCAACGATCAAAGTCGATCTTTTTTCGTTTATACATACGTGCAGTCAGATTTATTAACACACGTTGCTTCCCGATACGCATACTGTAATTATAATGTGACGTCATCTATTATTTGACATTCTTTTCCCCCCTCGTCACACTTGGTCACATCTAGCAGTATTCCCTCCTCCCCCCTCTTATATGCGTACGTAGCTTATGGACATTTGCATATCAATATCATTATGGTAATTTATAATTTTTTAAATTCTAATGTTCATTGAGTTTTAATGAACCTAACCATAACTAACAATTATAAATATTTTAACTACCCTCATTAGTAGCTATTAGCACGACAGCTCTTTCTGTCGCCGTATTGATAGAAACTATTTAAATTATGTTTATTATGTAATGGTCATTATGGTGTGTGCCTGCATTGTGACACACAACACAATCTGCCCCTGTTCTATATAATAGTACCGATGTCGGTATACCTAATCTTATTCTTGATTTAAGAAGACTGCTCCCCCACACACGTGGACACACATACTAAGGCTCCAATCTCGCCTTGTCTTGTTTGTGGTGTCAGAGTATTCCTCCACACAAATACGCAGGATTTTTTTTAGTTCTTCCTTTATCATCCCTAGTTAATTAATGAGTGTAAATATCACTTATTGTTCTGACCAACGAGAGACGCTATGCACTGCATTACACCATCTTGAATAGTTTTGATATATAACTGGACTTCTCATGGAGTTGTGTCGCTGGGATGGATATTGGGCTTGCCTTGACCCTCCACACGTGTGTTGGTGCCCATTGCACATAGTTGAATTTGGAAAACTATCCATGTGGATTATAAGAAATATAATTTAATATCTCTTCTTCTTTTCTTTTTTTAACACTTTTTACTTTCTAGCCTTTCTGATTTTCTTAATCTCCTTGATTCTCATTTCAACCACCGTGCCAAGAATGATGGGTATGCGTTAGTGATAGCGATTGGTTGACTGCTAGACTCCAAGGGCTGAGTGGAGAGGGTGTCACATGTGACGGTGATTAGTGACCACAAAGCTGCAGATGTTGTCTCCGCTGCGGCCTATTTGCTCTTTTGTTGGATTTGGTTGGAGTTTTTACAATTCGTGTCTTTTTTCTGCCATTTTCCCCATCTTTCTCTCCTGCCATTCCACTTGCTCGGAATGGAGCTTAAAGCATCGCAACGTGCACGTAACTCCTTCGTAAAAACTATGATTGACGATCTCTTTCATTAGGCGCAGATCCGGACAATTTTTTGTTTTCTTAAAACTGTTTCTCTTGTACCGTGGTTTACTCATACACTTAATGTTGCTTCCGCATTGCCAACACAACAAAGTAATTAAACTTGATTTGTGTTCAAGGTATAAAATAATTGAATCTCATCTTGTTTTTAATCTAAAAACTGCCTACACGTCAATAACCATCCTCAAAGGCCAGCTTTGGTCTCCATAAAGAGGGTTCCAATATTTGGATCTGTTTATATTAATATAGTCGACCTTGGTGGTCTTAGGGTAAAGTTATCGTCTTAAGACCCAATGTTTGTGGGTTCAAACCCAGCAAGAACCCCTTTGAAAATATACAAGAATACCTTTCCCCGCAAAACTGGTAGGCCCTTTCGCTCTCGCTCATAGAAATTCTCGTGGTCTGATATAATCAGTCGGTTCATAAAGTGCTCGTTAAATACCTCAAATAAATAAATATATAATTAATCTCACATTATCTCACATCATTTAAAACTGTTTGATCTTTTATACGCTACCGGTGAACTGAGGGGGGTCGGGGGACCTAAATGGTTTTCCACTCTCCCTCGACGCAAATGCGGGTTCACTTCCTCTAATTCAACCTTCCCAATTCCTAATCCATTACCGTAATTAGTACTTAAAGCGTATAACCCGGATGGGTAGTAAGTCACGGTGCTAAATAATAAAAAAACATATGTAATTATATATGTGCAGATGGCTTGGTCGGGTAGTAATGCACGATGTCCAAAACCATGTTATCATTATTGTAGAAAATAGTGTTAGGTTTTACAAATGGTGACCACTTTGGAGCTTGTATAGTATACTTCTTATTAGTTATTACATTTTTACAAAAGTGCTTTTGTTCTCCAATATCACTTCTTGGCAATACTATTTAAGGACGGGGTCTTAGATGATAATTTATTTCGCCTGTCAACTTAGCTGACAGAATATAGGCTAGATAAGATATACATTATTTTTAACGTTGTATCCAATTTATAATATTACTTCAAAAATATATGTAACCTTAAGAAACATTGGGACTATTCCATTTTTTTTTTGTCATAATGTTAGTGGCATGGGTGTTTTGCGTTGCACTTTAAGCTTAAAGGTTGGCTTGATGGTCTAGGGGTAAGGTGTTGGACTTCTGTGCTGGGGGTCCGGGGTTCAATCCTCGGTCCTGGCACAGATTTATTCGATTACCAAACCCTTCCTTCACTTCTGACAATACATCTTGTGAATGTGGGGAATGCCAGGCCTCCACCGTGGTTCGGATCCCACGTTAAACTGTAGGTCCTCCATTTAATCTCACAGTCACCCTACCATTACACATTAGCGTAAGTGCGTATAACCCGAACGGGTAGTAAGACGCTGTGCTAATAATAATAATAATTTAAGCTTAGAGCCTTACAAATCATTGATTTATTTTTAACACATGCCCAGGTCACTCAATACAATATATATGTATTGATTAGAATAGGCTAACTGGCTTACTCACCAACCCAGCCATTTATTCAAGTCCTAACGTATTACAACTTCAATCTATTTTAAGATGTTATAGAATCAAGAGCCGCATCTATAAAAACATCTTGATTTTGATTATCTTAATGTCATAACGTTATGCTTCAATTTTTAAAGTTAAATTTAATTTATTGATATAGTTGATTCTCACAAAATTTCAAGATATGTGTTTCTTTACTTGTCTATTAAATGTACCAATTTTATTAGTTAACACATTAGCTATGATAACTAATTTGCTTTTGAATAACACTGCATTTGAAAAGTGTTTATTAAATTAACATTTTAATTCGGATCCTAAAAGCTCTTACGAAAATACTAAGTCAAGGCCTTCTCCGATGTATTGAATACAGGTAAGCCTTAGATTAAGACTGTTACATATGTAATATATTGTTTCGGAGACATTCATTCTCTTGGAGGCTAAACATATGCCTACCTAAATTAGGTTCAATATCTCGTATTTGTAATGATCATGCCAGAATTGTTTAGAATGTTTTGATTGATCATTTAAACAAGAGATCTACAGCAACATGTTTAATTATTTGATCAGCGTCAATTTATTGCCAGGATGTGGACGAGTATCTACTTACAGCACATAATCCTCAGGAATAGATAGGTAAAGAAGGATTTTAAATAAATGCAACAGAACTACCCTAAACTTACGATCATAGTGTGGAAAATAATAAACTGGTGTATCTGGTGAATGTTGGAAACCCAATTGCCTTGATCACAATCACTCTACTCTGATGTTCGTGTTGATACCAGTATATGACTTACAAACTAACTGAATTCACACACACACAGAGGTAGGAATGGGCAGTGGACACCCTGGATCAGAACCCTCACGCCCAGACAATGAGCACCAATATAATAATGAAGGAAGAACGGTCCCTTATCACTGAGCCTTGGAGGGCACCACAGTTTCCCACAGAGGTAAGAATAGCAGCCGACGCTCCCGGAAAAGGAAACCTACCTCCCTTAACGACGTAAATCACATGCTGAAAACTTTCCCCTCTCCGATCTGTGATGTACAGGGCTTCTCTTCCCTTCTCCTTTGATATCTTTCTCTCGGTTTTATGACTCCACCTATCCTCCCAGTTATGAGAAGTTTCCCGTGCTCTCCTGGCGGCCCTCTGGAATGGATGGCCGATAAGTTGTGGCTCCGGTCTTTTTTTACTATTCGATTCCTTGTTGTGGAGAACTTACCTCCTGATCGTTGGTATTATTGATGACCCGAGTTCTGGCGAAGCGTGATAAACTTGTTACTGCTTTGGTAACTTGCTATAAAGCACCCAATGCAATACTTTAAAAGTGGCGTTATTTACTTGTTATTGACGGAAGAGTGTTTGTTTGTCATTTATTTATGGCACCTGCATACTATCTGAGACTACCTTATAGCTTGATACATAGTTCAATATTATAACTATTACTTAAACTTTGTTCGCTTTAAATGGACAAAACTTTCTTTCTTCTTACAAATAACAAAATTCAACCCGCTGCAATGGGCACGCGGACTAAACGTCAAGCTCTTCAAGTCTAGCTTGCCGGATGACACCCGATTGTGCATCTCATTGCAACTGTTTTCATAAATTGGCTACTCTACTACAAGTAAATATGAATACATTTCATTTAGAACGGTCTGGGCGGTTGTAACATAACACTTGGTGCGAAATGAAAAGTTTAAAAAATATTTTTCATGTCCGGATAATTTGTAGTACTTCTCAATTATATAAAAAAACTGAACTTTATTGAAATTATTTAGGAACCACTCAAGATGAACGCAAAGTTTTCAAACTGATCACCAGCATTCCAGTCTATTGAGACGGCGATACCTTAGACCATGCAGCCACTGAAGCAGGTTACTTCAAAATGAAATATAAATCTAAATTGCAGGAAATATACATGATCACATAATTTTAGCGTTTATTTGGTTCGTTTGTATTCACATGAAGCGATAAAAAGTGTATTTTGGGAATGTATTTTTTGACGTTTGACTAAAAGTAATATTTATAGTTATTAAATGTTTATGATTATAAATATAGTCGATTTTTTTTCATGCTATATGTCAATAGATTTGAAAATGGGGTGCGCCAAACTGATAATTTGAAATTTGATATCCCATTTATCCTGTGACCACACAATGAAGAAGGTGCTAAAATAAATGAATGAGAAGGTATTGACTATTTTAGGAGAGCCCATTATTACATCTGTGAGGACTTTGTTAGCTGTGAGGACGAGCAGCAGAAAAAGACAACCATCCAGTAGTTCTAAACAGTTCGGCATCTAAAGAATGCTGTCACACAAATTAAACTTAAAATTGGAAAACACAATAATGCTCTACAGAAACTCAAATTCTGTATAAACAGGGCTTATGCATTGGAACCCACCTATCATTGACAAAATTATATGCAAATCTAATCCACGAAACTATTTTAACGGGTTCGTCTCTAGGAAATGTTTGTTTAATATCAAAAATGGATTCGGCCCCTGTATATCCTGATGTCCCTTTTATTTAGAGACAGAATTAAACCAGCGTTCTTAATGACTATTAATAAGTCACAATATCAAACTTGGGATAGGGTTGGTTCCATGTCAAATCAACCAATGTAGAGGAACTTTTCACCTTATTAAATTTTGCATACTTAAATAAACACCTGAGATATGTGAATATGAAAAATTTCAGATCACTATCTTTTTTATTTGCCAAGCCAGTTTTCAGCAATGGCGTGGCCTTTTCCAGAGTGCGGACCTAAACAGACGTGAGGGTTGAAGTCGTAAGGATCAAACTAGGGACTCAGACTGAACAACACTACAGAGTTCATTATAAACAATATATACGATTTTTCTAAATAATGTATTCATACGACTAAAATCAATTTAGTTAATTCTCAATTAGCCACTCTTAATATAATTGAGTGACAGAAATATTACTTCATAACAAGCTAGCCCAACTTAACAAAACATAACCTACCAAAATTAAACTAAATACTAAATAGTAAAGGGTACCCGGAGAACACCCTGCCCCTGAGTAGGGACAACATGAATGTGACATGCTCGTCAAACTGTACACCTTCCTATTTGATATTTAAAACGTGTATTAATCACATCTTGTGAAGGTGTGGAATGCCAGGCCTCCACCGTGGTTTGGATCCCACGTTAAACTTTAGGTCCTCCATTTCATCTCACAATCACCCTACCATTATACATTAACGTAAGTGCGTATAACCTAAACGGGTAGTAAGACGTAGTGCTAATAATTATAAATCATATTATGAATAAAAAATAAATAAATACAACATCAATAATAATAATTATTATTATTGATGTATTTATTTATTTTTTATATATATTTTAAGACAAACAGGGCTGCCTCATTTTCTTTTTAAGAATAGTAGCAACTCTCTTCGCTAAATGTTGAAAAGTAAAGCACATTGTCTAAGGCGTCATTCTCGCTTACGGGGAGCTGGAGGTTCGAATCTGGTTTTGTTGCACTGTGCATGGTTTTACATAATACATTGTATATCCCCTCTACATTGATTTGGTTGGAATTTCTATAACACTGACCCCCCTCCCCCCCAGCCTTATTCCCCCATGACAACCTTGGATGCATCGTTAATAGCCATGGTGTCCAATCAAAGCGACTATATCGTAAATACAAGGCAAACAGGCCTTAACCTCTCAAAATATCAAAAGTTAAAAAACAATCTACAGAAAATAATTAAACACATAAATAATAAATTCACAAACAATAAATATATGATGAATATATTATTTCATTTATGATATATGTTGGTCTAACGTTTTTATGAATCAATTATTTCGTGTCACAAATCCTGCCAGTTTTTAGTAAATGTCTCTTTTTGATAAAAGCGGGAGAAAGTATTTGCGTTGCGCCGTACCATTTATTTTAGTTATAGTATGTATGATCCTTGACACGTGGCACGTCACGTCGCTAAGATCATTCATTTGATATCTGGGGGCTTGCTCTAGAACAGCGGTTCCCAAACTTTTTTAATCGTGGAGCACTTTTCAGGAGAGAGATTTGTCATGGAGCACTAGTTTCCTTGATGCTAAAGGTATGCTCATGCATTTTTTGCTATTCATACCTAACTGCATTTTTTAAAGTTTTTAGTAGATATTTTATCATGTAATATAAGAGCACGTATTATTTTTAGATTTATAAATAGCTTTTTTTTTTCTAAACTTAATTTTTTCCATTGAAAATTATAACTTTAAATATAATTTTCTCAAAACAACAATTTTGCGCATAACTGTCTATGTTATAAGGGCGGCGATATTTTCAAATAGACTACATAGATAGATACTAGACCGAATTAAAGCACTATTCATGGTGGAAACGAATGTTTAAGCCTTAGGGCATGTTAAACATCAATATCTATTTCATTATAAATGTTATTCTCACTATTAATTTCTGATAAATAAAGTACTACATAAACGCAAAACAACAACAAAAAACATAAATTAACCTAAAGCAACACATTTGATAACGAATTCAAAGTAGGCATTGTAAATCCACAATATGTTACCCACACAGATAGTGTTAAAACTATTTTCATGGCTACAAAAAAGTAACCTTGGCTTAAAAAAAGAACGATAAAGTATAATCCGCGAACTTAATTTCCAATCGGAGGGATGTGACCGCTGTGGTTTGACTTGCACAATGTGGCTGGTTATAGCTGGTTGAATTTGGGACTTATGCAACCGAATATCTGGCTCTCCATTGAGCCGGGATCTTTTGTTTTAGTAGCCACATAGTCAGAGAATTCTGATCCACACAAGTAAGTTATTGCAAAGGGAAGAAAAATTATTTTCACTCTCTCTATCTCACAAAACTTCAAATTCGTCTCGTAGCTGACATCAACATTCTGATAGTGAAATCTTAGTTGCAAAATTTTCTTCTACCGTAGAATCTGATGTCAAATCCTTCAAGCACTCTCATTGCTCCGATGCCAGGTTGGCTTTTCTGACATTCAAATAAATAACATTGCACTGCTACTTATTTGTTTCGACCCTAGAATGTATACCGACCGAACTTCAATCTACTGAAGGTGCGAGGAAACACGAGTTTTTAAGATGCAATAGAAACTTCTCAGAAAATTCTGGAAAGGTGTCGAGGCTAACAATCGTATCTGAAAGCGCGGCGAAGATCTCACAGAGACGGGGCTAGCTGGCACCCTCTAGTCTCGGTCTGGTTTCACCACGTGCAGCCTGTAAATAGCTTCCACCCAATTCTTACACCTGTACACAGTTCGTGGACGCACAAATTCACACTTTTGATATTCCGTCACATTTTATTTATTTGTATTCCCAATATATTCGCGGAGCCCGCGTTGGTAACCGCTGCTCTAGAATACTCAAAGGTAGAAATGGTGAAAAGTTTCATCCATATAGGTCGTTCTATCCTTCTTTATTCCCATTTTGGAGACAAAGATAAAGCTTTTATTTTCTTATGTGTATCCTCACTAGTACGCACGCTCTCTGGCTAGTTAAGTTCTTATATAATGAAACTATCCCTATTTTTAAATTACAAGGAAATAGGTGTGTTTCGTTAAAGGTTCAGAGTAGACTCGAGGCCCCACCGACCATAAAGACTACCAATCATAAGCTTGGAGCTCAAGCCATATTTCAATGTGCACTTTATTGGCTTTATCTATGGATAACATCAATTTGAATAGAAAGTATTTAATTTATTTGTAACAACCATTTTCCTTCCGCTTCACTCGCATTAAAACATTACATGTAAATATTTGACAACTTTAAATACAAAACAATTATAAAACTAAAAGAGCAGTGGTTTATTTGCGTATGGAGATTGACTCACTCCATCCCCAAACCCAGCTCATATCACTAGCCATCTTCTGTACCCGAATCTCCAGCCGCGACGAATGTCCAATGCTACCACCCGGCCTTTCCGACACTACTTCGCTCTCTGAGGAGATAGCGGGATGATACAGCTCAAAAAATAAAGAATACAACAGAAGATGTCTCATATCGATCCTATGAGTACTTTGAGTTTACTGAAAACAAACAAAACAGACAAACATTTAAAAAATGAGCCATTTGTAATTCTTATCGTATATAGGTCCTAGAAAAAGTAAAACCTTACAACATTATAATGCGCATAAAATCCTTAGTTTTACTATGTGTAAACCTATATATATCAATTTACAATCCAAGAAACAAAAGTAAAGTAAATTGAAATAAGCACACTCTAATAAGCGCCCTATCAAATTATCTAAAATTGTGCTGTTGATTGAGTACCAAGAAACAAAATCCTAATTCACATACAACAGCATAAATGCCTGAAAACATACCTCCAGACCCCTCGTTGCTAAGGAGATTTAAAAAGATTTATAGACTGAAAATTAATATAGGTCGTCCCACCTTGATCCGACCGGTACTTTTGAGTTTACTTGAAATAAACAGATGAAATCGATCGCAAATACAAATTTAGAGTTTTATTATATGTAGATTTGTTAGGTGATCATGTCCACGATATTATCATACATATTTATTTTCTCAATAAAACAATAATGATTGGCATGTTTTAAATTCTTACTTAATTAAATCAACTCAATTCAACTGCAAAACCAATCATTCATTGTTAATTTAATAATAATCGTTTTTGCTTAGTATCATATTTTATCCCAACTTAATTTCTTAGTTGATTTTAGATTTAACAACAAATTGTATGAATAAAATATAAAATGTCACCCGCGCCCTGAAAGCCTATCGGCCACATAATCACTTTTTGTGTTCTCTTAACCTACCGACCTCTTGATCACTGTTAATTAGTAACTACTTAGATTCTCGCTTAAATATTCACATCAGTCACATCATAAATATACTAAATCATTAGTATAATAGATCAAGTTTTTTGTTCTTTAAATTTAATTATTGTCACTGTCGAGATTCGATCAAGATCCTCTTAAAGAGATATTAAGTCCCGGCCTAGCTTTCTCGGCATGTTAATATATATATTATTACATTTTGAATCATTGTCTTGGAAAATGAAACAACTTTTACACGTTTTCTAACTCGATATTGACGAGTTATGACGACGCCGATATGTCTGACGTCAAGATTAAACCGCCGTATATTTCTGTTCCTTGTGATGGATTATATATCAACCTCATCGTGCTCAACGATCCATCGGCCCCATAAAAACAAGGCGGGTCCGCGGTGCTATCGGCTTTTGATAAATGATAGAAATCCCATTAAGTAATAGCTCTAAAAAACGTGATGGCTTAATCAGTTCTCTTTGAATCTCTTTTTATGGGTGATAAATAACAAAGGTTTCATAATCTTTTTGAACTGATTTAATTTGTTTTTATTATAAAAATGTGTTCGTTTAGCACACGACATATAAACTAACTGAATTGATCATTGCGTAAACTCACAATCCACCATCAATACGTTATTTGCTATGACGTAAATCGAACCTTCGACCCTTAACTCAGTATCTATACACGGTGTTGACTGACTATTTGTGTAGAATCTATGTCATACTTATTGTTACTAAATATCAATATTCAAAGATATAGTTTTCATTATTTATTTTTTGTTCTCCCTAATAATTTTACACATTTTTACCTTGTTTGTTGATTTTGTTGAATAACACAGTCTTAAGAATAATTTATTTATATTCAATCCACAGTACATACACTCAACCCTAATACTCACTAGAGTAGCAACTGGAATCAAACCAGGTTTTCCTAAATCTATTGCGGGCCTTGTCAATCGGTCACTAGGAATAAGTTTGATTGTGATTTGGTCGTACTCACAAAATGAGATTCTTCTTTTTACATTCGAAGTATTGTAACAAACACGGGTCCTCAAACCCCGACGATAATCCAACACTGGTCGCTTAGACAAGACCGATCGTAACAGAATAATTATATCTGATGAAACTGCCGCCAATAGGAGCACGGGTCGTTCGCCTGGCATTTATAAATTAACTGCTAGGTAAGTTAGCGAATATTAGGTCTGTGATGGTTTATTTGGGAAGACAATCCCACATTGCATCGGGGTCTCCTACAAAATTTGTTTTTTAAATAGTGATGATCTAAGTAACTCGGGGAGTGAAAATTCAGATGAATCCCGGTTACATTCTCTCGCCTAGGACAAGAAACATTAATGTTGAAGGAGGACATATTTGGAAAGTCCTGAAATTACGTAATAAACAATTTCGGTAAGCACTAGAAAAAATTTATCTTTGCAAAGTTGTATTACCTACAAATTGGAATATATTGGTATAAATACAAAAGTTTGTGAGCTATAAGCAAGTATTTTCAAATTGAGGTCTGGGGAATTGATTTGATAGCTATGAGCTATGGAGGTCAAGAGTTGTCCCTCTTGTGTCAATGTTTCTGCACGAGTATATTAGTTTACTTATGGGTTTTTTCCTTTATACTTCTGCATTACTGTATATTATTTTATTTCACACAACATGCGAGTTGTAATTGAATATCTCCATTTTCAGGCAAAGTAGCATGGATGGGTGGTAATATTCCTGGAGAGAGATAAATTACTGCTCCTAAGTTTAGTGTTTTTCATGCGTTTATTTTATTGAACTCTCTCACTCAAACATGGAACAATATAAAAAACAACTACTAAACCTTCCCTTGCTTTTCATCAAGATTGAACCCGGGACTTTTTGTCTTTTGAGACAAGGGAAGTAGCTGCTCAACTTATCTATGAGGGGTGCTCGTGGAGGTCCTCAACTATCTTTATTCGCCGCTCACTAGAACTCGTGTGTGTGTGTGTATTGTGTGTATTATGATCATAAATACAATTACCTGTATTTATATAAATATTCCTTAGAGGTGTATACTGAGTGCACGTTCTTCACACAACATGTCTGTCGCAAACATCAGCCTTCCGAAAAGCTCTACTACTGCCCCTCAAACATACACGTACGTTCCAACAAATATTTAGTGCTATAAATGTTGGAACTCAATGAACGTGAATTGTCTTCTGGTATTTTCTCGTTTCACTATTTTCTACGCCCTTGGTTATATTTTTGTTTGGTTCCTTCTAGAAGGCCTGACAGACATTGTTTGCGATGTCATTAATGTCTTGGTGGTGGAAAAGTTAGCACAGAACGTGTCTTAATTTCCCACAGATTCTCGTGCGAACAAACAGTACTAAGGCAACCCCTTTCTTACCCCTAGAAACACCCCCTCCCTTCTTGTTATTTACAACCCCTGGCGCTCACTTATAATATCTGTGCAACTTAGTGAGACATATATTTTCTAACTCTCGGGACAAATATTTAGTAATCTCTCCTCAAAGGTAGATATTTGGACAGTCGTGCTTGAATAGGAAATGTTCTACGGCACACGTTTGAATGTACTACATAGTTATCAGCGACTTAAATTCAAAAGTAAGAATTAACATGGAGTCTTATTGTCTCAGAGCATCAGTTAGGCCTATTTAAAAAGTTACTTTATTTCAATAAGTACCGCTGTATAATAAATCATGACTTTGACCAAACTTGGTACACACACATACAATCCTCCCTAAATACTTATATATGTTAGAGAGACGGTGCTGAATTGGTCATTTTATAAAATTACCGGTGAAGTTATAGCTTCACCGAACGTAATGATCTATTTTAACAAATATAATAATTTATCTATATTAAACATTGCTTTTGTACATTTCCCAATGCAGTATTTTGAAAGTATGCCACATGAACCGTACTATCTACATTTACCGGTGAGTTTATAACATACCTGGTGTATGTTGACGAAAGTATAGAACGTAATCACAAACTAGTCTAACCTAACCTAACCTAACCTAATCTTTACGTGACTTGTCAACATTCACGGCTGGCTAGTGGTCACTTTATAAACTCACCGCTGGTTTTGTAAAACGTTCGGCGAGCCTGTGGAATGATAAATAGGTTGTTTACATTCCCCAACTAAACTAATTGCTTTGTTGACTCACCGGCGACTGTGCAAACGTAACACCCACATATACTTGTTGTTAACCTTTAGTATTCATACATTCATACGCTATGATGGGATTGCTCTGAATTCTGATCGAGTTTTTTCCCTCTAAAATATTTTCAATTTAAATAAAAATTTAGTCACCTAATTCAACTTAGAGATAATCTTTTACTACCTAAACGTACTTTAACAGGAACACATTGTTGCATTTATTTAACATTGTTGTCTACCGCCTTATAGTGGCAAGTAGGCCTAAGGTTGGAACTTATCCTGTTAATATAATATGTTCCCTCTTATAAGCGAGTTCAGGTGGATTGTCTTTATTAAATACTCTTTACCTTTACGCAAATTAACACGATTTTTGCTAAGTAGGCTACTCTCTGGGGGCAATGAAAATTAATACAATTGCATAAATATGCGAGTTAAGTAGATATATCTAATAATGGCTGTAATTAAAATACTAGCCTATTATTTTAACACGTTTACTCTGATAATATTAAATTTTTTAAAACAATTGCTGCTTGGACATGGAACAAATAAAATTATTAGTGTAATATGATATTTAAAAGTAATGTGCACGTTTGTAAAAACATCTGTTTTGGCTAGGCTTATGTTCCTGATAAAAGAAATACAAGTGCCAAAATCCCTTCTCGGATATTATCTGGAAAAAACAAAATCCCTTGTTAGATAACCTGAAAATATTGGAGAACTCCAATAATAAATTTAATATAAATCCGGTGGTCTCTCATATGTAACATACAATGAACAAATACAAATCACACTTTCTCTAATTATTATTCCAAACATGACTACACAACTCAAGAATCACTAATTTAGGCTCTTAAGCACAGTAGTTCTTCCTAATTACATATTTCTTGCAGATTGTCCAAAACCCAAGACTAATATATATGATATAAATAGTTTTTGGAAACATGTATATTTCTGGGTGTGTGTGCTAGCCTCGGTGATGCTCTGTCCGATAGAGAGCAGCAGCGTAACAACGTAGTGAGTATCACTGGCGAGAGAGAGAGAGGTAGTTACGGCGGAGAGCCGTGGTGGCGTGTGCAGAGCAGCTCCCTTTAATTAACAAGATGGAGTGTAAGGAAGACATGAGGTTAGAGTCCTTCCCTCGCCCTGGTTTCCGTCATTAGCAAGTCGAAATAATAGTCCCAGACCCGCCACTCTCCTGTATGACGAGGATATCAAGGTTTGAACCTCAGTCTGAGGGAGGTTTTCCAAAATATATTTTCACCCTCCCTCTACGCATATGGGGGTACATTTCCTTTAAATATAACCTTCCTAATCCCTAAAATCATGAGCGTAACTAGCACATACGTACAACCCGAACAAGTAGTAAGACGCGGTGCTAAAAAAATAGCCCCAATGTTTAGACTCTTTAGACCAGACACTTTTTTCAATAATATTTGTTCCACTAAACTTTAATAGAATAGGCTATTAGGACCTAAACCTCAAATAAGTGCCGAGTGATTTTAGGAGCGTGTGTATTTTATATTTATTATAAGACCTGAGTTGGATAAAATGGGTGTTTTGAGATATAATACTAATAAGGGTCGAAACATATGAATTATAGAGCTTGGGATGTTCTTAAATTGTCCTAGCACGCTCGTTGAACACCCTCGGCCAACATTTTACTGCAATCCCATTAGATAGGGTATAGATTTATTTTATCTTACGATTGAACGTATTAATTAAACCACTCATATTTTTAAAAAACATTTATTTTATTAAAAAAATTAATTCACCTATAGTTTAGTACTAAAATATTAACAATACGTCAACTCCATTAAGTGATACGAGGAGTTTTCTATTATAATATAATGGTTGCCACGGCAATATGAGATAACTTAATATTGTGTCTCTCAATACTTTATTTGGTAGATCGATTGGCTCCCTTTAACTTAGATAATAAACTCAGGCACTCGAACATATTTTTGGGATTGGATATAGGCCTAACTTATGTATAGGGAGCTCTCTCTACAAGCTATTATTGTAGTTCACTATGCAAAACTATTAATAACGGGTGGTCTATTAGTTGAGAAGTAGTATTGAATAAACCATCTATAATGTTTGTGTCAAAAAAATAATTCTGAACTCTTTTTACACGTGAAAAATAATGGTGAATAACATACAAACACATTTAAGCTAAGCAGTTAAATACTTCAATCTAGTAATTGGTGAAATAGGATGCAAATAATATGTCTGCATTAGTGGATTGAACATTATCAAAGCAATATAATTCGCTTCCTCTATTACAAGTGGATCGGTTCTACAAACCTCCACAACGTACACACGACCGAGATTCGAACTTTGATCTTCCTGTAAACACAATCTAGACTATTACGAGCCTGAAACATTTAATTTGAAGGATAATAATAGCTTTAGCGAATTGGCACAAGCCCAAGGAAACAAGTTTAGTGCATTTTTGAAGTTACTGGTGCTTACAAACTTGTTAAATGAGTGATTTCCCCCAAGACCGCTATCCGGAATAAGAATGTAACCTACCCAAAGACAACTACTGCAATTTTACATATGGTTACTTGAAAGTAAAGTAAAATAAAGTGATCTGCGAACCCGCTCCCGCCTCTATCTTGCCACATGTCGCTAACTAGGATAGGAGATGAGAGCTCCCGGGATCATTACAAGAGGAGGATAAGTTATTTGGAGAAGTGGTGGAAGCAATCTGCTAAATAGTAAAGAAAGAGAAGAGCAAAGGGAGGAAAGTGGACCAGAAACGAACAGACAAGAAACGGCTCTCTTACAGAAAGGTTACATTAACAAAACAAAAAGTTTCGCCGAGCGTCGCCGAACGAAAAAAGCAAGAAAATGTCAGATGGAAGCATGGGCTAGCAAGGGTAGGCCAGCGTTATTCTCAAAACAATGAGCGATGGAAAAAAAAGTTGGGGCGGGGTTATCTCTTCCGTCGTTCTACCACTCAGCGAGATGATCCCCCTTCCGACCCTCCCACCAGCATATCCTCCTTTGATTCCCCGACCCTTGAAACACGCGTTTGTCCAGGAGGGAAGGAGACAGAGACATCTCAGCAAATATGCTTTGGGATTGGGACCTGGTGGCCTCAATCCTTTGCAAGACCTGAGGCACAACTTTCCTCAGACCGCTGTGAAATATGGTTTTCGCAACAAAAACAAAAAGTCACCTTTAAAATGAACGATATGTATTTGGTTTTACACTCGACTAAAACCTGGAGACAGTTTGATAACGGGAGGTGGAACTTAGGTCTCAGACAGTCAAAAAAATAATAAGTTATTTCTTCAAAAATAACATTTCCTTTGAAAGGATTTGTTATTTAGTTTTAATTTAATGTTTTGTTTATAGACAAGTTTGTTTCAATAGCTATTGTTTGATTGTGATGCAAATATAATCGGTCAACTCAATGTTGTGAGCTCTAGTGCGCACGCGCCATTTTGCTTATTGCTACGTGTCTTACCATCAAACACCAAGTCAAAGATATAGATCACTCAAGTACTAACTATTTATTTAATCAAATTACACTCTATAATACGTATTTTAGCTAAGTGAAATGATTGGTTATAAAAATATAAACTTTGTCTGCATTAACTATTTACAATATAGTAATAAATGCCACAATGAACCTCAGGAACTTTCTTTCTCTTTTGCCTAAAAATGGAAATATGTTCTTAAAACTCGTCATATATACGATATGAAGTAATTCTCACTGTGGAATAAAAAGTAACTTTTGATAACCAAAGAGTATAACAATAGATTTCACAGACCTAATTTAAAAAATATACTAGCCAATGTCTCGGAAACCATTGGTTTTATAAACAAAAGAAGTTCAAATAATAGTTGTTCAATTTTAGTAGTACTACAATTTTGCATTGATAAATTATTTCATATCGAAAATACCTTCGGAGATATAATCAACATTGGAAATATAAAGTGGCCTACTCTCAAAGACATTTTCATCGGAAATTGAGGATGGCAATTATTCTTACAATTTAAAAAAGTTCTAATAATTTTAATAATATTCATGGTTATTTATCTATGTGGAGAATTTTAATATTAATAAATAAGGAATTAAAACTTAACTGATTTGATTATTACATTTTATTGTTTTCTTTCCTTATGCCTGTTAACTTTGAATGAATCCTTTTTGAAATATATTTTTTAAATGGAGTGCTGCTAAATTGATTGCAAAAATTCTCTTTGACGAACAGATATGTTACTTTTTCCTCAATAAGTTATTATTCTTTTGGCTGCATAATGGCTGCCCCGGGATGAAATAATTATGCATTTTAATGTGTTTCTATGTTGATCCCAAGTAATAACAATGCATCCACTTGTGGAATTTACATTATTCTATAATGTACAAGAAACTGCTCATGTATTTACATATCAAAGACAATGGATCAGAAACTAATAATGTTGTTATATAATCAACCATAATTTTATATTTTAAAAAATAATTGTTAGTTCTAAAACTTATCTCCTCAGCAGTTTTATCTTTTGGTTTGATTTATGAAAGCCAAGGGTCCCATCTGTAGTTTAATATGTCTAAATAAACACCACTATAAATAACTATAGTCATTGGAATTTAATTTTCCATTCTAAATTGTTAGTGTTTTTGTTTTGAAATTTCCACAAAGGGCAGGCAACGCCATTGAGATGAATGAGTGCTCTTTGGTTAGATTGGCTTCCATCACTGATTAAGGGATTATGTTCACCCACCTCTTTTTCTTTTCTCTCTATTTTTCCTTTGGACATCGAGTAATCGGAATGTTGGCTCAGAATAAATTTAACAATGTTCTGGGAATACATCTTTAATTTTAGGGCTGAAGTTGAATAACGTAGTTTAGAGTGAGTGTATGCTCACTAGTTGCGAAATAGGCTGTTAAATTATCTCTATAATCACATGTGTGAATCCACCTACTGCGTACACTGTCTGAGATTTGAACCTCTATCTCCTGGCTCTCGATAATCCATTATAATGTTAGACGAATAACTTGAACCCAAGGCACGGCTCTTGGATACACACAGATTACAACATGGTTACTAATAGTATGTGTAGGGCTTAAGTCGATCCAGTAAATATTAGATACGAGTCTCGTTTCAAATTATATATAATGTTTGGTGTTCTTTTTCTGTTCTCAGATCCTCTGTCGTAAATATGTTATTCTTTACCTTACGTTATACCATCATGCCATATTTGTGAACACCGTCAGTTATTGTGAGATGCTGTGTTTACGTCACAGAATGTAGAAACAAGCTTGGTCTTCCTTAGCATTTGATGGTCCTGACCTGCTCTCTGCTCTTAATAGTTCTAGCAACTGTTTGAAGTTAAGGTTCTTGATATATGTTCTAAAGCATTAATACTTTATTTACGTTATACAACAATGCTAAGGGTGGGGAATCAAGGTTACCGGAAACACATATACTTGGATAAGTGATCAGAGAGGCCTGTCTTAGAGAAATTATATGGCTTCGTTAAGTTACACAAATATAATGGTTATAGAGCTTAGTGTAAAATATGTCTAAGAACTAAACGCTTTCTAAACTTAATCTCTTATCTGGTTCTGGTGTTTGTAAATCGTATGTTTAATAACTCTTTAAAAAACACTTATTTAACCAACAAAGATTTAAAGCCACTAAATCTTCATATCACCTAACTACTACGAGATATTTATCCAAACAACAACCAAAACAATGGAGTAAGAAATTAAACATCTATTCATATCTATGATGCACCTTAAGCGCTAGTGATGGTAATTATAACTCTCTGGTTCATATATGGAAACAATAATTCTCTTCTTGCTCCATATCTGATGTGATGAGTGAGACGCATTTCATCTTTATTGATATCGTGACTGGTGCAGTCGCCATACTGAGCTTCATGTGCACATCCCCTTTTCCCCACTTCTGTTAGAGTTTCGAGGTACTCTTCGGGGGGCGATAAACTCGGCTCTCACACAGTAGATTACTTTCTTACAGTCTTCACGAAAACAAGAACATATAAAATAAGATTGTGGTTTTGTTATTGCGTTTATTATATCACACATGATTGTGTATCAGGAATATATAAAATCCGATTTGAAAAGTAGCAAGACTTGGGAGTTTGAGTGCTAGTATACTTTAAAAAATAAATATTCTGATATTGCCTCGCCTTGTATATAATTGAAAATTATGGATTCTTTGAATACATCTCTTTTTGACGTTTCTTATAAACGACATATTTTAAACTCAAATTAAATACTAAAATTCATCAAATTGAAATACTATTTTTAATTATACACATAGCTTTTAGCCACAATGGGAGGATAGCATTAGAATGGACCTGAAATAGATGTGGTTTAATGAGGTGGACTGGGCTCGCCCGAATTGCGCCAATTCTCTTAGCTCGGACCCGAATTGCGCCAAGAGCTTAAAAGTGCCCCCCCAGACCGG